>ML787325.1:334171-351896 GCA_009831015.1 Picea engelmannii
TAATTCATTGCCTAGGGACGCATGTATTTGATTTTTGATCATTTTTGCATTAGTTGACTTATCTCCTTGTTAAATGAATGCATTTAACTATTTCATTGTAATTTTAGAATCCACATACACTTGAGATTATCCACATTCTCGTCAATTGTTATCCACAGGAGAGCTTCCAATGTGAAAAATTCAAACTAGTTACTAGTCCTTTCTCCGACACCCAATGAGAAATTAATGGAATGAAAGGATTTAAAATAAAATAAAGGCATCCCCTCACAACACATTTCCAAAGATTACCTCGGGAAGCACCATAAAAAAAAATGTTATCTCTATATTCATTCTAACAAAATTTTACTTGGTAGAATACTTGTTTTAGAGAGTATGATGCATTTTGAAAAATTACCTCATTCTTAAAGAATCAAATAGCCCAACTAACAACAATAGGAAAAACTATAAAGAACCAAGATTTAAAGGCTTCTAATAAGGTGTTCCTTTCCCATTTGTTTGCACAATACAACATCATTTTAGAAGTTTCTTGTACTTCTTTGGAATATTAATGGTCAGCTAATAGATGTGAAACATTTTACTCATGCTTTTTTCACATCATACATATGCTTGCTCCCCTTTCGACCCTCTTTTGAAGTATATCCAAGTGAGAACCTTGTTGGCTAGTGCTAACTAGAAGAATAATATGGTGCACTTTACACCTTTGAAGTTTGAGCTTCCATATTATGTGCTACCACCATTCCCTTTCTATTCTTACAYCCTCTACAAACAATGTTCATCATATCCCAACCTTGTTGTATAGCTACTTATGGATAGATTTTTAGACAAAAGAAGCTCATCCTCTACTATCTTCATCTTTATATCACTATTTATTGGACTTTGTGTGTATTTTTTCCATTCCTAAGTACACATCCATACCAAATACAACTCCTTGGTTGACTTCCAAGTTTCTCTCCATGAATTGGCCTAAATAGTTAATGATGCATCACCAAATGAGTGAATATTCAAAGTTTGAAGATGTTCCTAGGGTACCTATGATTGCTTAAAGTTTTCCTTTTCTCTCATCCATGGATCCACTTCCACTCATTCCTTCTTACCTTCCACAATTCTTGATGTCAGTCATGAACATTTAAGAGGGAAAGATTCAACTAGGGATTCTAAATAATTCAAAACATTTGATGTGTTTTTGGCTCCTTCCTTATCAACTCCTAAAAGGACTGGGGTTAAATATACTTCACTCTCATGATGTTATGATCCCTAGGCATTAATATTGAATCATAAACAACATATCAAAAATATTTATCACTTCATTCAACATCAAAACCCTTGAGGTAGGGCAACACCATACAATGATCCCTTTATTGAAGGATCAATCTTGTTGACTTTCCTCTTCAAGGGGAGAACCTCACAATAAGATAAGACTAATACACTAATATTCCAATTTCCCATACATGATTCATAAGGAGGACCCCATCCTTATTTATTACCTAGATAGAAAACCCTACTCATAACCAAATGCTAACTGCTCAGTGTGCCTTATTTAATGACACGTCACATTTATTTAGTGCTAACTACTAATGAGCCCTTTTTAATAATAATAACATTATGTACCTAATCCACATTACATTAGATGACCACCATACTTTCCATATTCTTAACTCTAATGGGATCCTAGATCCGTATTACACCCCTACATAAGATCCCATCTTTCGACCTTGTTGATCTAAAAGACTGTTTCAAGATCTTAAGATCAACATCACGAGGATATGAATCCTCCTAAGTTTTTAGAGAGGTGGTGCTCCTCTTGTTCTTATAATTCCATGAAAATAAAATAAATAAAATTCTAAGAAGGACCAGACTTAATATTTACTTTCACATTCAAAGAAAAATAACACTTCAGATTGTGACCATGTGTTTTAAAAGAAACTCATATGTACAATATTTACAATGTAAATAGATAAGATGCACATAAAAGATAAGGGAATGATATATCCATCAAAACATTCATAAGAACATTGAAAAATATCCACAAATAGAGAGAGAACATAAATGAACCACAATTAGAAGAGAACTTTAAATTATCATTCCATAAAGCACCAAAAAGATTGTGTTGGATAAAACATTTCGAAACTCAAGCTTCATATCAAAGTCTTTGAGAATACAGTAATGTAGTATCCCAAGTAGCTCTCTTGGAGTCTAAAAATAATAACAAGTCTTTAAATACAAAGGTAAATGTCTTTAAAGAAAATAAAATGCATTCACCCTTCAAAGAGGATTGGGATAGGGCTCCCGCAGACCATGAAGTGAAAAGACCTGGAAGATAAAAGAAGGACAACCAAGAATTAACCTAAATCCCATAGAATATYGATAAGACAAAGGCAATATAACAAATGATTGTAGCAGAGATGAATGTAGGGAAAAATGAAAGGGTAAAGCTAGTGTTCAACTCATTGTGATGGAGAAATCTCATAACCTTTACTTGCTTGCAGCTGGCTCCTTTATAGGTGTCTGGTTTGGTTGAGGTGGCATAACTGTTGTAACTATTTCTTGATTTTCTGGTTTATTAATTCTGATTAATGCCTTTTTCAACCATTCCTCAATGTATTATTTTAAGGGTGCCACGGTAATTTCATGCTTAGTTTTGATTTCAAACAAATGATTTTCAAATTCCCTTAAATCTAGCTCTGACTGATGCAATGTGTCATCATCTTCATCATTCCTGTTGATATACATAACTAACCATTTTCCAACATCATCTTTAAAAATCTCTATAGTTTTGGTAAATCCATTATCCCAAGCAAATTCTAATGCATTAAGTTATCCCACTAAATATTATTTATTTAGGATCATGGTTTCCATCAATAAATTGGGGCCATTTAATTCTTTAGTAAGATTAACAAGTTTAATAAGTAAATCACTTTTTTATTCCTTAAGATCTCAATTTCATTCATCATTTCTCTCCATTCCTTATATCTCCTTATCCAACATGCATTGATATGTTTCATACAATAAGGTGAAGGAAGTTTTTGTTCCTTCCTTCGGGCTCCATTTAAGCTTGAGACTTTGGTTGGAAATGTGTTTACAACTTCAAAAAATATTTCATCATTTTCCAAATCCTTCTGCAAGTATTCTTTGAAATTCTATATCTTGGATGAAAAGATAGCAATAATTTGGGCAAGCTCCCAAATCTCCTGAATTATATCAATTCTTTTTTGTATGGCATCTCCAACATATTTTCTTATAGCTTGCAACAAGCTTGATGAGCCTTTGTATTTTGTACTGCTTTCTGGGATATCCTCCAACTCAAGTGTAGGATGAATCAAACTCAAAGGTTTTGGAAATAATGGTCCTGGTAGAAAAGAAACTTGTAACTCTTGTACTCTCTCATTTAATTCTAAATTCTCTTTTTCCATGTTATAAATTGATTGGTTTAATGCCTCTCCAGTGGCTCCATGAAAGTTTGCAATTTTGGATGGTGCTACTCCATCCAAGTCGATTGAATATTTCCATTGTTCTGATGACCTTTTATTCTCGGTATTGACCTTTTACAACAATAAATTCTTAGTTTCATGATTGTAAGTCGTGTGGTGCAGAGTGACAACTTTCTCTTCAAACGTCTTGAGATCTTAGGTTATCATAACATCAACAATTTCTCTTATTTCTAACAACCTCTTTACAGAATATCCAGGTTATTTAATAAGCTCGTACATATCAATTGCATGGGGACTTACTTTTCCCGATACCATTTACTTTTCCCCGCTGCTACTACCCTCTCCCTACACGATACCTGTCCCACACAACATAATCGTTAGCCAATTAAACCCCTCCCCATGACTGGTAGTTGTCCCGTAACGGTCCCGTGCCATAACAGATACCCATCTGCATATTAAAACCCTTTTTTCATCTTGTTACATTGTTTGTTGAGTAAGACCCCGTGAAGACCGTGCCAAGCTAAGCTATCAAATTGCCACCGCGATCTCTCACCATCAACAGGTGAATCTTTCTTCCGTTAATTACAACATCACCATCCTTTTACTGTTGATTCTATCAGTTATGGCTCCCAAGGTCAAGCTTGCCGATACCTCTAAAAACCCAATGATTCCCCCTCCCATCGACCTGGACCATATTCCTTTGGCAGACAGAGACTACAAGGTTACAGAGCTGAAGTGCAAATTCGATTTCTGCGAATTTCACTCTTGGCTAAAATAAATTTTCCTCGACCAGAGCGATGAAATTGGACTCTGGGAGTCCAATTTTCCCCTTTACATGGTTCCCTAGACTTATCCTTTCTCTGAATTTGTCCTCAGATGCCAAGCCAATTTGTATGTTTGTGTCTAAGGAACAGTCCAAATAAGACCTCAAGCTCAAAACTTAGATTAAATTGTATGAATTTTCAAATTCATTTAAATGACTTTTCAAAAACTTTAACTTAAAACAAAAACATTGATTTGCGTCTCAAACTAATATTAAAAGGTAGAATCGGTTACAATAATCCCTACAACTAGAAGGGTGCAGACTAATAATCCATGTATATTGTTTTATATTATATAAATAACGACATATGCATATGTAAATTATTATTTACTTACAATTGTTATTATTTTATATTACATATTTAAATTATTGTTTATTTACAATTATCTATTTGTTTTATAAAAAAAATAGATAAAACATAATTATACCTCTCATTTTTTATAAATCTATAAGTATAAATATTATTACAAATTTTGTATCATAATAATTTATAATTTAATCGAACTTATTAATTTTTTCTTAATGCTACTCTTTAATTATCACATTGACTAATTATCTCATTGCACATTATGTATTTGATTGCAAATTATGAGAAAAATAACAATAACATTTCATTACAATAAAATTAATTCTCACAACCAATAATAACTTATAGATCGTTTTGTTACACTTAATTTTTTTTGTTTATCATAATGCACCAACCATTAATTTATATAATTTTATGTTTTTATTTATGAAAAACATTTACACTATCCTAACGCATAAAACCTTTTACAAACTACATGAGAATAAAAAAATTAATGTTCTTTAGTATTTTGGATTGTATTCAATTCCGATGCATAATGTTTTTATTTTGTACAACATGCCACTAACGATGCATAAGGTGTTTTTTAATGTGTAAAATGCATTTTTTTAAAGCGTTGCATGAATTTCTTGATTATATAATCATTCTCTCATTCTGAGTGCTAATGGTAATTGTTATTTAAGTCTGCACAATCGGTTTACTAAGTGGTGAGATAATAAAGAATATTTATAATAAAAACAAATATTTTCAAAAATAAATTGTATTATTTTTTTTTCTTATTTGATTCATGGAGTAAATTTACAACTATTTTCCTCTTATATCAAATTCAGAAAACATAATTCTTTTCACATGTTGTATTATAAAATCATATTTTTTTTCTAAATCATTCAAAGAAAAACCCTAGTTTCTTAGAAGCACATGCGTGTTGCATTATACACTTGTTGCGTTTACACGTGGACTGTAGTGAGCCAGGGCGCGTTCAAACGTGGGCTGCACTACTGATAGGTCATGTACTTGTTGAAAGATTGATATCTTTTGAGGATTGTTGCCTCATCTCAGTTGGTGTTGAGCGTGTAAGTTGAGTCTTGCATTATAGAGATGGTGCTCTTGTAGAGTTGTACTCTATTCAGTTGTTGTTGATAAAACCCAAGGATAGTAGTCTGTAACAAAAAGAAAATTGTACATACATCTTGTGTTATTTGTGTTCATTATGGTGATGACTTGTTGATGATATATTGCTGATAGATGTTGTTGATATGTGCTCACATCTAACTAGTTATAAATAACAACGATGGGTAATAAATAAATGTTGAATGCTAATTGATGAGTTTTTGTGCAAGAGGGAAGCTTTGGGAAAAAGAGCCCCACACAAATTCACCCCCCCTCTAAGTGTGGTAGGTGTGTCCAACATCAGAAAATGCAACAATTTTTTTTAGGTGTGGTGGGTGTGGCAGGTGACCCAACCATTCTTGTTGTCGTTTCCTCTTAAAACATACTGAAGTTGAAAGGAATGTGATTCTTAGGAGTGAAGAGGAGCTTTGGTGTATCCGTAGTAGAGCTCTATGGTTATCGAGGGGGATAACAACACTAGATATTTTCATAAGGTGACAAACCATAATAGGATAAAAATTCATATATGGGAGATTTATTCATGGTTTGAAGTTTTAGTCCGCGAGTAAGACGCTATAAAAAATGAGGCAGTAAACTACTTTAAGACTCTCTACAAGGCATCAGCTACTTCGATTATCAGTGATCAGTGCGAAGTCCCAGATCTCTTTACACAGATGTTGTATGAAGAGGATTCTAACACATTTTTCACACCGATAACATTAGAAGAACTTCAAGATGTTCTTGTTCATTTCAAGAAAGAAAAGAGCCCAGGCCCAGATGGGTGGACTTCAGAATTTTTCATTTTTTTCTTTGACTTGATTGGGGAGGACCTTCATGTAATGGTTGAAGATTCTAGAAGACAGGGTTGTATTATGGGTGGTATTAATTCTACTTTTCTCACATTAATTCCTAAATCAAATAAGCTAAGAAATTTTGACGACTTTCACGCTATTTCTCTTTGTAACCTATGTTACAAGGTTATCTAAAAAATAATTACCAATCGGTTAAAATCATTTTTGCCCAGGTTTATCTCTTCCGAGTAGCTGGGTTTCTTAAAAGGAAGACACATTCAAGATTCCATAGGGACTGCAAGTGAAAGTATCCACATCATTAAAAAGAAGAAGATGAAATCTCTTGTTCTGAAGCTTGTTTTAAGAAAATAATATGGTTGTATTGATTGGGACCAACTTCGATTGATTCTTCTTAAAGTGGGATTGGTCATCTAGATGAAAAATTGCATTATGTCATGTGTAACGTCTTCTTCCTTTACAGTTTTAGTAAATGGAGATCCTACGGGCTTCTTCAGAAGTGAGAGGGGGGTTCGTCAAGGTTGTCCATTATCCCCCCAATCTCTTCATTCTTATGATGGAGAGAATTATTTTATTATTGAAGAAATCATTGGCGGGAGGCTCGATTTCAGGTATAAATGTATGGACAAGTGGAACAGTAAGAAGGAATTGTCAAAAAAAAAATCTTTGTTGATATGCTGGAATGTAGGGCTGGGGCATAATAGACTGTTCTTCAAAGTAAAGATTCCCTCTTCAAGGGTAGTTGTTCATAGGGCTATCCGTGCCCTCAGAAATATATCCATTTCCACAAAAGTGCAGAGTTTAATAGTGAATACGATAAATAGGATTAATGGATATGCAGCGGAATTCTTTGAGGGAGCTTTGGTGGCAGGTGGTTCCAGTTGTGGAGGAGGCGGTGTTGTAAAATCTAGAGATTCGATGGAATATAGATGGTGTTTCAATGGTGGGGACAAAACAAACACCAAAGCAGAACTGTTGGGCATGTGGGCTTCACTGTTTAATGCAAATCATTTCGATATTCAGTACATTAAGTCACTATGTGATTCAAAAGTGATAATTGATTGTCTTTAAAAAAAGAGGAAACCTCCTGGCTATAAACATTGAAGGCTGGAAAAGAAAAACTAGTGAACTGGTTTCTACTTTCAGGGATATTTCTTTTCAGCATATCTACAAAGAGACAAATATGGTGGCAGATAGGCTACCAAAGAAAGCTTTGTTGGCATTGAGTAGAAGACGTGGTAGATAGGCTATAAAATCAAGCTCTATTGGCATTGAGTGGAAGAATTTTTTATTATCCTTGGGATTCAGAGACTGTTGGAACAGTCCATCACTTTGAATTTTTTAAAAAACAAAAATATTTGTCTCTCTTTGTATTTTTGTATTGGGTTCAAAGTTCATAGTTTGTCTTGTTGGACTGAAGAGTTTTTTGGTGTCATAGAGCTTTGTTATTTTAATATGGAAGCTCTAAATTTGTTTATTGAAGAACTTGAGGGAGGGTGACAGTCATTGTGATCGACATAAACAAAGATTGTCGATGTCTGAAAAATTATATCTTAATATAATTAGTGTGAGTTTTCTCTCGGATTTTTTTTTTTTAATGATTATGTTCCGATATTTAATTTATTTTTATTATCATTAAGTTCAAAATATTATGCTGATTGAAAAACTGGTTAGTATGCCATTCTCCTCTATTCTGGAAAGATACTCTGTGTGGTCCAAAATTATGCACCAATCCTAAGTCCCATTGTTAAAATACTATATTGTGAACTTAAATACTAACTTCTAAATGACCAAGCAAATATCATTTAGATTCTAAATAATAAAACTAAAATGCAAGCTATGAAAAAAAATAGTATATACAATCAACATGAATGTTGATTTCATATTTCTAATTTCAATATAGAAGTTGGGTTGAAATTGTTACTTGCACCCCCACTTTTTCACATGCCTCTCTGATCCGAAATCGGATCCAGAAGCGTGACAGGGCTTGAAAAATGCTAAAAAATGAAAGTGCTTGGAATGATACATCAAATAGGCAAAACAAAAATTGCTGACTGTGCAGTCCGTACAGTCCGAACGGACGCTGACTTGGCATGTCCGTACACAGACGTGGCAGGTCTGTACAGGCGACACGTGGCAGCTCCAGGAGACGACACATGTCAGGCAGATTTGGGCATACGGGCATGCAGTTGGACCTATCCTGAGGTGACACGTGGCACGGGTGACGTCGTCAGGTGATGTGGCAGGTTGACGGGACAGTACGACGATTGACATGGCAGGTTGATGTGGTAGTACGACTTTCGACAATTGGCAGGCACATGGACCAATAGGTGACTGACACGTGGCACAGATTGGTTGGTTTTTAAGGTGCCACGTAGCCCAGTCATGGGCTACCACGTGGCACCCCGTTGTTGGCTATTGGTTTATATGTAAAATTTTTGGTATGGGTTAACGGGATTCGAACCGGCGACCTTCCGGCCGGGCAGAGGACTGGCAGGGTTGGGCTAGCCACCCTTCCCGCCGATGATTCTTGTTATCATAATGGCCAAAATTTTATTTGAATTTGGTTCAAAGGTTATGCGGCCGGGGAAAGGGTCAGGGCTTAGCCCCATCCCTCGCCGCAATTGTGGATATATTACACCCGCCATAAAACTGGGAGCGCGGGGTTACACCAACGGTGCGGGTAATTGTTATAGTCGTGGTTCCATGGAACACGCCCGATAACCAGGGGCTATCCCTGCAAAAAAAGTGTGTGGTTACAACTTTAAGTATTGGGTCTTATGTGTATGTCGATAAAACCGGGAGCCAACGCTAACAGGGGGCCAGCGCTTAGCCCACGGGCTAGTGCTTGGCCATATGAAGCCATGTGACCCTGCCAAAGGGTCACGCGCCGGACGAAGGGGGCCTAATCCCCTATTATAGTTAAAAAAGTGGGTTTTATAACTGATTTGGGTTTTAATTATTAATTAACCTATTTTTAATGTATTTACTCCATTTTTGGGAGTTATTGGGCAGTTTTGGAGCCTAAATTCTTGGAGGAAGTTGGAGATGAGAAACCAACTTCCCAGCTATATAACCCAGGCCTGTTTGAGGCCATAAGAGGGAATTCAGAGAAGAATTATGTTGAGGAGAAGCCAAGCCAAATCCATTTTGAGGCAGAGAAGCTTTTGAGGAGGAGACGTTGTCGGACCATTTCTGGGAGCTCCGGACGTCCGTTTTGTGTGCCGTTTTCTTTGCATGGTTCTAGAGATCTGGAAAAACATGACCAAATCAGTCTTGTAGCCATCTGGCATTGTAGTGATGTACTTTTGAGCATAAATAAAGAAGCCTCCACCACAGAGAAAAGGCCTGGAGACGTAGGCAAAGTTGTGCCGAACTACGTTATCAATCTGCGTGTTATGGTTTGTTATTTTTTATTGCATTTCAGATCTGCAAATCTATATATGGATGTTATAATTCCTCTTCTTTCCTCATTCTTTCACTAAGTTTCTCAAATGGTTAAATAACGCATGCAAAATTAAAACTCAACCATAAGTCATTAAAAGATCCGACGGATCACTCTCTCACAATGGTACTCACTCACAACATAACCATCACACTCAAAACTTCACTAACCCCATGGGAAAAGGCGAATGAAAATTGATTAGCCTATAATTCATGAACATGCGGGTTTAATTATAAGTAAATATTAGGTTTAGGTTATAATGCATGAGGGGCTTTATTTATGTATAAATCTTAGGTTTATGGTATAATGCATGAAAGGGATGTTCCAACTTTTATTAAGAGGAAAAGAATTAGATGATCAAATTTTTCCACATCGGTCGGGAAGACCAAGGTATATGCTTTGTTTGATTCTTATTCATAGGTTAATCTCATATCTTATATTTTGGAGACTCGGGGATAAAATACTTGAGTTCTAGACTTAAAAAAAAGGGTTACCATAAAAATTATTGGTTGTGGTTACTTGCCAAAGTCGAGAAGAAGGTATATGCATGGTGCAATAAATAATATACTCTAAAATTAGATATTTATTATTTCATTATTTTGATAGAATATATTTAACTAATTATCATAATAATAATATTTATATTTAACTAACAATGAGGGAAATGTGAAAAAATAAATAGGTGTTGCATTCATAAATGCAAGGAAGTTATGAACAATGAATTTTATTCATTGATTTGAGAGTTCGATTAAGAATATGCTAGCATATTTTATTGCTAGCCATCAAATTAAGTTCTTAGATTAAAATATCATTAATTGTGGACATTGTCAATATGTGTAGGCCTATCTACTTAAAGAAAAAAAAAAGTGTGGAACACAACACGTAAAAGAATGGAACACAAGTTTTTGAGTTTATCAAAAAGCACAATCTTTTCACCAATTTAAGAGTTATTGTAAGAGGCTACCTAAAATTGCTTCAAAATCAAGTCATAACCACCATAGACTCAAGCCAGGATGGCCCCGTATTGGCTAAGCTATTGGGGAATCATGGAAGAAACCATTTTGCAGAATAAAGATGCTATTAAAAGAAATGTCAAAAAAAATTTAAGGAAAAAATGTGGTATGATAAAGAGAAAATTAAGGTATTATAAAGATGTAATCAACCATAATCTAGAAGATCAAAATTATCTATCTGTTTTGGCAAGTCTAAAGAAAAAAATAAGCATTGCTAAGATAAGAACAAATTCTCACGAGCTCCATAGTGAAACTGGGCGTTGGTAAATTCCTAAAACACCATGGGATGAAAGAGTGTGTCACCTTTGTGACACTAAGAAGGTTGAAGGACCCCCATATGAAGGCTTGAAGCCCCCAAGGTCAAAGAAGTGAAAGTTCTTGAAAAATAAGAAATCATTACTTAAATGATAAAGCAAAGTGAAAAAATCAAGATGGGTTGTTTAAATGATAAAGTAAAGTAAAAAAATAAAAAAAGGAATATTTAAATGATAAAGTATTGGAAAATTTTCTATTCATGGAAAGTGATTAACCCTAAAATAAGGAACATAGGTTAAGTGACCTAGAAATGGGTTAAGTAACCTAAAAATGGGTTAAGTTACCTAGAAGACGAAATTATAAATAAGAAGCTAGCATCTCTTGTAAAATTAACATTTTGGTGAGAATCCTTGTGGAACAATGGAGAGCTTCTTGTCAATATCTTGTGGAGTATTGATTGAGAGCTTCTTGTGAGAGCATCCTATTGGTGTGGATCTCTTGAGAATGATTGAAGATATAATCTGAGGAAGAGAGTGAGAGGAGGATCTCATGGACGCATCCAAGTTTCTACAATGTCGAAAATCTTGACAACAAAAGTCTCGGATTCACAGAAAACCCTAATTTCTAATGTCCACGTGGGTTGTCTGTGTATAGGGTGCATGTATGCGTGGGCTGGTTGTGTATAGGGTGAGTGTACATGTGGGATGACTGTGTACATGGAGCGTGGAGTGGATAAAATCATGGATATTTTTGTTAGAGCTGGTGCCTGGATGATGAGGCAGGTTCTAGATCTGCATTCTATGGCCTCAGATCTATCACTAAGACACTGGTATGGTTACATTATTGTCTTGATGGATACTATTGTTTGTTGTGTTGTGAATTCTTATGTAATTCTTGGTATGTCTTCTATGATGTGGCTCAGTTTGGTTGATTTGGTTGATGGAGTTAGAAGCACTCTTGTGATTCAGTAGTGACATGATTACTATGGTATACTAGTTATTTATACATGATTGAGATAGAATTCATATTTATTTGTCGTGGAGCATGAGAAAGCTAGTGGAGAGCTTGGATGTGTTGTGACTGGCTGTGTGTCAGTTTGGATAGTGGAAGAGAGAAGAGAAAGTGATTGCAGGTTGCAGAGGATCTGAGCATGTGAAGAAAAGAAAAACCCTAGTTTCTTAGAAGCACACACTTGTTGCATTATACACTGGTCATGTTTACACGTGGGCTATAGTGAGCCAAGGAGCGTTCACACACGAGATGCACTAATGATAGGTCGCGTACCTGTTGACAGATTGATAGCTGTTGAGGATTGTTGCCTCATCTTAGTTGGAGCTGAGGGTGTAAGTTCAGTCTTACATTATAGAGCTGGTGCTCTTTTAGAGCTGTACTCTATTCAGTTGTTGCTGATAAACCCTAAGGATTGTAGTCTGTAGTAAAAAGAAAATTGTACATAGATCTTGTGTTCATTGTGTTCATTTTGGTGATGACTTGTTGATGACATATTGTTGATATGTGCTCACATCTAACTGGTTATAAATGACAGCAATGGGTAATAAATAAATGTTGAATGCTAATTGATGAGTTTTTGTGCAAGAGGGAAGCTTTGGGAAAAAGATCCCCACACTCATTCAACCCCCCTCTAAGTGTGGTAGGTGTGTCCAACATGAGATCATGCGCCAATTTTTTTTTCAGATGGAGCAAGCCCTGACTTATAAGAGATTCTCGTTCAAGTTTAATGTTGATTGGATCAATGAGAAGGAGTTCATGGATCTTGTCCATATGACGTGGAATGACCCTTTTCTCCCGAGGGAAGAGAGAAACAGAGGTGGCTATTATGGAAGATGCAGGTCCTAAAAAAATTAACTAAGTCATGGAAAAAAGAGAACCAAGAAAGAAAAAAAAACTAAGATGATATCGTTGGAATTTGATATTAAAACTTCCAATGGCATATTGGCAGATGACCCAACCATTCTAGTTGTCGTTTCCTCTTAAAATAGAGTGAATTTGAAAGGAACGTGATTCTTAGGAGTGAAGAGGAGATTTGGGGTATCCGTAGCAGAGATCTATGGTTATCGAGGGGGATAACAACACTGGATATTTTCATAAGGTGACAAACCATAACACGATAAAAAATCATATATCGGAGATTTATTCACGGTTTGGAGTTTTGGTTAGGGAGAAAGAAGCTATAAAAAATGAGGCAGTAAACTACTGTAAGACTCTCTACAAGGCACCAGCTACTCCGATTATCAGTGATCAGTGCAAAGTCCCAGATCTCTTTACACAAATGTTGTATGAAGAGGAGTCTAACACATTTTTTACACCGGTAACACTAGAAGAACTTCAAGATGTTCTTGTTCATTTCAAGAAGGAAAAGAGCCTAGGCCCAAATGGGTGGACTTCATAATTTTTCATTTTTTTCTTTGACTTGATTGGGGAGGACCTTCATGCAATGGTTGAATATTCTAGAAGACAGGGTTCTATTATGGGTGGTTTTAATTCTACTTTCTGACATTAATTCCTAAATCAAATATCCAAGAAATTTTGATGACTTTCACTCTATTTCTCTTTGTAACCTGTGTTACAAGGTTATCTCAAAAATAATTGCCAATCGGTTAAAATTATTTTTGCCCAGGTTTATCTCTTCCGAGCAGCAGAGTTTCTTAGAAGGAGGACACATTCAAGATGCCATAGGGACTGCCAATGAAAGTATCCACAACATTAAAAATAAGAAGATGAAAGCTCTTGTTCTGAAGCTTGATTTAAGAAAAGAATATGACTGTATTGATTGGGACCAACCTTGATTGATTCTTCTTGAAGTGGGATTGGGCATCCAAATGACAAATTGTATTATGTCATGCTTAAAATCTTCTTCCTTTATAGTTTTAGTAAATCAAGAGCCTACGTGCTTCTTCGGAAGTGAGAGGAGGGTTCGTCAAGATTGTCCATTATCCCCCCAACTCTTCATTCTTATGATGGAGAGGATTAGTTTAATATTGAAGAATCATCGGCGGGAGGGTCGATTTCAGGTATAAAAGTTTCAATAATTACTAAAATATTTCATTTTCTCTTCATGGACGACGTCCTCATCATGTCAACGACGAGGTTAGAAGAGTGGAAGGATATTAAAGCTATCATTGAGCTATTTTGCAGCGTTGTTGGCCTTACAGTGAACCAGACAAAATCTACTATTATTTTTTAAGGTATCAGCGAATTGGAACTGGTTCCATTCAAAGCTCTTCTAAATTTTTCATTCAGTTACCTATCGGATGGATTGAACTACCTGGGGTACTTTTTAAAGACCGACCCTCATAGTGCAGCTGATTGCGGTTGGTTGGTATTCAGGTTTTCTAAAAAAATCACAAGATGGTATAACATGTGGCTTTCTATAGGGGGCTGATACATCTTGATAAAATCTGTTTTCAAAGGACAACTAGTCTTTTGGATGTCCAGGGAGTCTGTGCCTCGATCTATCATCAACAAGATTCACAAAGTGATTTTTCACTACTTATGGAATGGGTGCAATGACTCTTTCTAGTTTCTTATTTGTAGATGGGAGTTAATCTCCAAGCCTAAAATAAATGGGGGATGGGGGTTTTTTTAACCTCTATCACTTAAATTTGGCCTTGAATGCGGTTACTTTATGGAATCTATTAGCGCGACAAATTATCTGGCATCAAGTCATTTTTGACAAGTATCTTCATAACTCCACTCTTATTAATAGGCTTAGACAACCTGCTCATAATCTTTAGCAATATCTAAGATGTGCGCCATTTTAGTTCATTCGTTAACTATTATAAATCAATGGGTTAGATGGAACCCAAGGGCAGGGCACCATATCTCGATGGGTAGAGATAATATTCTTGGTATGCGGGATTCATCCCTTCTCATTTTGGAGCCGATGGAGATTTTAAACTTGAAGCAGATTCATTCTTTAGCACAAGATTCCAGTTATTGAGATCCTAGTACCCTTGTCGAAGTCTGGAAAAACAACAACTAATTGGGATTGTGTGGTACGCATGCGGCGGAGTGGAACACTTATACAACGGAGCTAAACAAGGTGGGCGTCACCCTTCTGGGGGATGGTGTTGATTGTCGATTATGGGTTGGGGAGACCTCTTAGGGTTCCTTAAAGTAAAATACTGTTATGATGTTATTCTATGTACCCTGAACCTCTCGATCTGGCATGGATGGAAAGAAAACTTGTGGAAACGGCATGTTTAACTGAAGATCATTCTTTTTTTCTAGTTGGCATTGGAGAACAGGTTACTTACTTGGGATAATATCCAAACTAAAGGGTGGATTGGTCCAAGAATTTGCCTACTGTGCAAGCAACACCCTGAAGACATTCCTCATATTTTTATCCACTATACCTTTACAAAGGAGTCTTGGTCATATTGCACGCAGTTGTTAAATATGAAACTTCCGTGCACGAGATCTTCTCTTATTCAATGTATGGACGAGTGGAGAGATATTCTATGCGGTCCAAAATTATGCACCAATCCTAAGTCCCATTGCTAAAATACTAAATGACCAAGCAAATATCATTTAGATTCTAAATAATAAAACTAAAATGCAAGCTATGAAAAAAAACATTATATACAATCAACATGAATGTTGATTTCATATTTCTAATTTAATAAAGAAGTTAGTGTGAAATTGCTACTTGTACCCCACTTTTTCACATGCCTCTCTCACAATGCTACTTACTCACAACATAGCAATTGCACTCAAGACTTCACTAACCCCATCGGAAAAGGAAAATGAAAATTGATTAGCCTATAATTCATGAACACCTGGGTTTAATTATAAGTAAATATTATGTTTAGGGTATAATGCATGAATGAGTTTATTTATGGATAAATTTTAGGTTTAGGGTATAATGCATGAAAGGGATGTTCCAACTTTTATTACGAGGAAGAGAATTAGATGATCAAATTTTTCCACATAGGTCAAAAAGACCAAGATAGATGATTTGTTCGATTTTTATTCATAAGTTAATCTCATATCTTATATTTTGGAGACTTGGGGATAAAATACTTGAGTTCTACACTTAAAAGAAAAAGGTTACCCTAAAAAGTATTGGTTGTGCTTACTTGCCAAAGTGGAGAAGAAAGTATATGCATGGTGCAATAAATAATATACTCTAAAACTAGATATTTACTATTTCATTATTTTGATAGAATACATTTAACTAATGATCATATTAATAATATTTATATTTAACTAGCAATCAGGGAAATGTGAAAAAATAAAGAGGTGTTGCCTTCATAAATGCAAGGAAGTTATGAACAATGAAAAAGTGTGGAACACAACACATAAAAGAATGGAACACAAGTTTTTGAGTTTATCAAAAAGCACAATCTTTTCAACCCAGGATGGCATAAAGACGCTCGGTATTGCCTAAGATATTGGGGAATCATGGAAGAAACCATTTTGCAGAATAAATTTACTATTAAAAGAAACGTCAAATCAAAATTTAAAGAAAAAATGTGGTGTGATAAAGAGTTAGAGGAAAAAAGAAAATTAAGGTATTATAAAGATGTAATCAACCCTAATCTAGAAGATCAAAATTATCTTTGTGTTTTGCCAAGTGTAAAGAAAAAAGTAAACATTGCTAAGATAAGAGCAAATTCTCACGAGCTCCATAGTGAAACTGGGAGTTGGTCAATTCCTAAAAAACCATGCTATGAAAGAGTGTGTCACCTTTGTCACACTAAGAAGGTTGAAGATGAAAAGCTCTTTCTCTTAGATTGTCCAGCCTATACCCATATTAGATCTCATTTTCAAAATATTGATCACACTACCAACCTTGCTAACCTCTTAACTCAACAAAAGTATGGTGATCTTGGAAATCTTCTCTTAATGCTTCTTTGCTCGAATTACTTCGGCATTCTCATTAGCTAACTTAGAGATAACTTAGAAATATGCTAATAATGTTTTTATAAAAATAAAAAACGTGACTAATGTTTATATAAAAATTAAAAAAAGTGTGAAACACAACACATAAAAGAAACGTTGGGCGCGGTTTATGGTCGGTCATTACGGCTAGGCATGTGTGATTTGTGGCAGAGTGTGGAAGAGGGAGCAACTGCGAGGAAGGCTCCTAGAATGATGAGAAAAGTATTGGAGGCGGAAAGTTGGCACCAAAGTGCTGAGTGTTTGGTATGTTGTGTGGAAGCACAATTTTACATAACAAATTTCGTATAGGTTGTGATCCTTTAGTAATTTTTTACATGTTTAAAATGTGTTCTTATTATTACTTTTCAAAACTGATAACAAATGCCATGAATATTACCAAGAAAATGAGTGTTTCCTTTATTAATAATAGTTTCTATACCCATGTTCCAGGTCAAGAAAGAAGACAAAAAAAAAAGTCAATGATGGAAATTGGTACATATGTTTCCTTTTAGTTTTCTTGTAGTCCATCACATCTAAAAAATAAAAATAAAACAATTTTTTTAGAATGAAATAAGGCACTAACAATCAATAGTGTACAATTAGACAAATAATCAATCAATAGTGCATAATTAGA
>ML787325.1:359038-369054 GCA_009831015.1 Picea engelmannii
CCAGATCTCTTTACACAGATGTTGTATGAAGAGGAGTCTAACACATTTTTCACACCGATAACATTAGAAGAACTTCAAGATGTTCTTGTTCATTTCAAGAAAGAAAAGAGCCCAGGCCCAGATGGGTGGACTTCAAAATTTTTTATTTTTTTCTTTGACTTGATTGGGGAGGACCTTCATGTAATGGTTGAAGATTCTAAAAGACAGGGTTGTATTATGGGTGGTCTTAATTCTACTTTTCTGACATTAATTCCTAAATCAAATAAGCCAAGAAATTTTGACGACTTTCACTCTATTTCTCTTTGTAACCTGTGTTACAAGGTTATCTAAAAATAATTGACAATCGGTTAAAATCATTTTTGCCCAGGTTTATCTCTTCCGAGTAGCTGGGTTTGTTAAAAGGAAGACACATTCAAGATTCCATAGGGACTGCAAGTGAAAGTATCCACATCATTAAAAAGAAGAAGCTGAAAGCTCTTGTTCTGAAGCTTGTTTTAAGAAAATAATATGGTTGTATTGATTGGGACCAATTTCGATTGATTCTTCTTAAAGTGGGAGTGGGCATCCAGATGAAAAATTGCATTATGTCATGCATAGAGTCTTCTTCCTTTACAGTTTTAGTAAATGGAGAGCCTACGGGCTTCTTCAGAAGTGAGAGGGGGGTTCGTCAAGATTGTCCATTATCCCCCCAGCTCTTCATTCTTATGATGGAGAGAATTATTTTATTATTGAAGAAATCATCGACGGGAGGCTCGATTTCAGGTATAAAAGTTTCAAGAATTACTAAAATCTTTCATTTTCTCTTTGTGGACGACGTCCTCATCATGTAAGTGGCGATGTTAGAAGAGTGGAAGGAGATTAAACCTATCATTGAGCTATTTTGCAGCGTTGTTGGCCTTACAGTGAACCAGACAAAATCCACTATTCTTTTTTAAGGTCTCAGCGAATTGGAACTGGTTCCATTCAAAGATCTTCTAAATTTTTCATTTAGTGACCTATCTATTCGATTGAAGTGCCTGGGGTACTTTTTAAATACCGACCCTCAATGTGCAGCTGATTGGGGTTGGCTGGTTTCCAGGTTTTCTAAAAAGATCACAATATGGTATAACATGTGGCTTTCTATAGGGGGGCGATACATCTTGATAAAATATGTTTTGGAAGCACAACCGGTCTTTTGGATGTCCAGGGAGTCTATGCCTCGAACTATCATCAACAAGATTCGCAAAGTGATTTTTCACTACTTATGGAATGGGTGCAATGACTCTTTCCAGTTTCATCTTTGGAGATAGGAGTTAATCTCCAATCCTAAAAGAAATGAGGGATGGGGGTTTTGTAACCTCTATCAGTTCAATTTGGCACTGAATACGATTACTTTATGGAAGCTATTAACGCGGCAAAGTATCTGGCATCAACTCATTTTTGACAAGTATCTTCATAACTCCACTCTTTTTAATAGGCTTAGACAACCTACTCATAATCTTCATTAATACCTAATATGTGGGCCAGTTTAGTTCATTCGCTAACTATTATAAATCATTGGCTTAACTAGAACCCAAGGGCACGGCACCATATCTCGATTGGTACAGATAATATTCTTGGTATGGGGGATTCGTCCCTTCTCATTTTGGAGCTAGTGGAGATTTTAATCTCGAAGCAGATTCATTCTTTAACACAAGATTCCAGTTATCAGGATCCTAGTACCCTTGCCGAAGTCTGGAAAAACAACAACGAATTGGGATTGTCTCGTACACACACGGTTGAATGGAACACTTATATAACGGAGTTAAACAAGGTGGGCGTCTGATCCAGATTACAATGAGGCTTGGGAAGCCTTTTTACAATAGACAGGAATGCCAAAAGTCCTAGACATCAAAAAACCTAACCCTAGGAGATGAAGCGCCAAAAGTCATGTGGGCCCCGTTTGGGTAAGTTAGTACATCAACTTCCCGGGGTCGTAACTTTTTCATACGATCTCCGTTCTAGGCGTGTGATAGCTCATTGGAAAGGTATCATCGAGGATATTCATTTTGGGGGCTCAATCATGCCTTCGGCTATCATTGAGAACCTTGATCTCGAAAAACCTTCATTTAGGCCCTAAAAATGGCCCTGAAAGTTAAAACCTGCTCAAAATAGTAAATTGTCAAAATTGTCAGAAAGTCATTTTGAGCCATTTGGAAAAGGTGGGTGGCCATCGATATCCACCTGGATTAGCGTCACGCTTTTGGAAGATGGTATTGATTCCCTATTATGGGTTGGGGAGACCTCTCAAGGCTCCTTACAGTAAAAAAATATTATAATGTTATTCTATCTACCCTGAACCTCCTGATCTGTCATGACTGGAAAGAAAACTTGTGGAAACGACATGTTCAACTGAAGATCATTCTTTTTTTCTAGTTGGCATTGGAGAACAGGTTACTTACTTGGGATAATCTCCAACCTAAAGGGTGGATTGGTCCAGGAATTTGCCTACTATGCAAGCAACACACAGAAGACATTCCTCATATTTTTTTCCACTCTACCTTTACAAAGGAGGCTTGGTCATATTGCACGCAGTTTTTAAATATGAGACTTTTGTGGACAAGATCTTCTCTTAGTGAATGTATGGATGAGTGGAACAGTAAGAAGGAATTGTCAAAAAAAAATTCTTTGTTGATATGCTGGAATGTATGGCTGGGGCATAATAGACTGCTCTTCAAAGTAAAGATTCCCTCTTCAAGGGTAGTTGTTCACAGGGCTATCAGTGCCCTCAAGAATATATCCATTGCCGCAAAAGTTCAGAGTTTAATAGTGAATACGATACATAGGATTAATGGATATGCAGCGGAATTCTTTGAGGGAGATTTGGTGGCAGGTGGTTCCAGTTGTGGAGGAGGCGGTGTTGTAAAATCTAGAGATTCGACGGAATATAGATGGTATTTCAATGGTGGGGACAGAACAAACACTAAAGCAGAACTGTTGGGCATGTGGGCTTCACTGTTTAATGCAAATCATTTCGATATTCAGTATATTCAGTCACTATGTGATTCAAAAGTAATAATTGACTGTCTTTAAAAAAAAAAGGAAACCTCCCGGCTATAAACATTGAAGGCTAGAAAAGAAAAACTAGTGAACTAGTTTCTACTTTCAGAGATATTTATTTTCAGCATATCTACAGAGAGACAAATATGGTGGCAGATCTAGGCTATCCACAACATTAAAAATAAGAAGATGAAAGATCTTGTTCTGAAGCTTGATTTAAGAAAAGAATATGACTGTATTGATTGGGACCAACCTCGATTGATTCTTCTTGAAGTGGGATTGGGCATCCAGATGATAAATTGGATTATGTCATGTTTAACATCTTCTTCCTTTACAGTTTTTGTAAATCGAGAGCCTACATGCTTCTTCGGAAGTGAGAGGAGGGTTCATCAAGATTGTCCATTATCCCCCCAACTCTTCATTCTTATGGTGGAGAGGATTAGTTTATTATTGAAGAATCATCCGCAGGAGGGTCGATTTCAGGTATAAAAGTTTCAAGAATTACTAAAATCTTTCATTTTCTCTTCATGGACGACGTCCTCATCATGTCAACGACGAGGTTAGAAGAGTGTAGGGAGATTAAAGCTATCATTGAGCTATTTTGCAGCGTTGTTGGCCTTACAGTGAACGAGACAAAATCTACTATTATTTTTTAAGGTATCAGCGAATTGGAACTGGTTCCATTCAAAGCTCTTCTAAATTTTTTATTCAGTTACCTATCTGATGGATTGAACTACCTGGGGTACTTTTTAAAGACCGACCCTCATCGTGCAGCTGATTGGGGTTTGTTGGTTTTCAGGTTTTCTAAAAAAATCACAATATGGTATAACATGTGGCTTTCTATAGGGGGTTGATACATCTTGATAAAATCTATTTTCAAAGGACAAACGGTCTTTTGGATGTCTAGGGAGTCTGTGCCTCGATCTATCATCAACAAGATTCACAAAGTGATTTTTCACTACTTATGGAATGGGTGCAATGACTCGTTCCGGTTTCATATTTGCAGATGGGAGTTAATCTCCAAGCCTAAAAGAAATGGGGGATGGGGGTTTTGTAACCTCTGTCACTTAAATTTGGCCGTGAATGCGGTTACTTTATGGAATCTATTAGCACGACAAAGTATCTGGCATCAAGTCATTTTTGACAAGTATATTCATAAATCCACACTTATTAATAGGCTTAGACAACGTGCTCATAATCTTTAGCAATATCTAAGATGTGGGTCAGTTTAGTTCATTCGTTAACTATTATAAATCAATGGGTTAGCTGGAACCCGAGGGCAGGGCACCATATCTCGATTGGTAGAGATAATATTCTTGATATGCGGGATTCATCCCTTCTCATTTTGGAGCTGGTAGAGATTTTAAACTTGAAGCATATTCATTCTTTAGCACAAGATTCCAGTTATCGAGATCCTAGTACCCTTGCCGAAGTCTGGAAAAACAACAACGAATTGGGATTGTGTGGTATGCATGCAGCGGAGTGGAACACTTATACAGCGGAGTTAAACAAGGTGGTTGTCACCCTTCTGGGGGATGGTACTGATTGTCTATTATGGGTTGGGGAGACCTCTCAGGGTTCCTTACAGTAAAAGACTGTTATAATGTTATTCTATGTATCCTGAACCTCTCGATCTGGCATGGATGGAAAGAAAACTTGTGGAAACGACATGTTTAACTGAAGATCATTCTTTTTTTCTAGTTGGCATTGGAGAACAGGTTACTTACTTGGGATAATATCCAAACTAAAGGGTGGATTGGTCCAAGAATTTGCCTACTGTGCAAGAAACACACTGAAGACATTCCTCATATTTTTATCCACTATACCTTTACAAAGGAGTCTTGGTCATATTGCACGCAGTTGTTAAATATGAGACTTTCGTGGACGAGATCTTCTCTTATTCAATGTATGGACGAGTGGAGAAATACTCTATGTGGTCCAAAATTATCCACCAATCCTAAGTCCCATTGCTAAAATACTAAATTGTGAACTTAAATACTAACTTCTAAATGACCAAGAAAATATCATTTAGATTCTAAATAATAAAACTAAAATGCAAGCTATGAAAAAAAACATTTTATACAATCAACATGAATGTTGATTTCATATTTCTAATTTCAATAAAGAAGTTAGCGTGAAATTGTTACTTGTACCCCACTTTTTCACATGCCTCTCTCACAATGCTACTCACTCACAACATAGCAATTGCACTCAAAACTTCACTAACCCCATAGGAAAAGGAAAATGAAAATTGATTAGCCTATAATTCATGAACACCTGGGTTTAATTATAAGTAAATATTATGTTTAGGGTATAATGCATGAACGGGTTTATTTATGGATAAATTTTAGGTTTAGGGTATAATGCATGAAAGGGATGTTCCAACTTTTATTACGAGGAAGAGAATTAGATGATCAAATTTTTCCACATAGGTCAAAAAGACCAAGATAGATGATTGGTTCGATTTTTATTCATAAGTTAATCTCATATCTTATATTTTGGAGACTCTGGGATAAAATACTTGAGTTCTACACTTAAAAGAAAAAGGTTACCCTAAAAAGTATTGGTTGTGCTTACTTGCCAAAGTGGAGAAGAAAGTATATGCATGGTGCAATAAATAATATACTCTAAAACTAGATATTTATTATTTGATTATTTTGATAGAATACATTTAACTAATGATCATATTAATAATATTTATATTTAACTAGCAATTAGGGAAATGTGAAAAAATAAAGAGGTGTTGCATTCATAAATGCAAGGAAGTTATGAACAATGAATTTTATTCATTGATTTGAGAGTCCAATTAAGAATATGCTAGCATCTTTTATTGCTAGCCATCAAATTAAGTTTTTAGATTAAAAGATCATTAATTGTGCACATTGTCAAAATGTGTAGGCCTATCTACTTAAAAATAAAACAAAGTGTGGAACACAACACATAAAAGAATGGAACACAAGTTTTTGAGTTTATCAAAAAGCACAATCTTTTCAACCCAGGATGACATAAAGACGCTCGGTATTGCCTAAGCTATTGGGGAATCATGGAAGAAACCATTTTGCAGAATAAAGATACTATTAAAAGAAACGTCAAATCAAAATTTAAAGAAAAAATGTGGTGTGATAAAGAGTTAGAGGAAAGAAAAAAATTAAGGTATTATAAAGATGTAAAATCAACCCTAATCTAGAAGATCAAAATTATCTTTCTGTTTTGCCAAGTGTAAAGAAAAAAGTAAACATTGCTAAGATAAGAGCAAATTCTCACGAGCTCCATAGTGAAACTGGGCATTGGTCAATTCCTAAAACACTATGCCATGAAAGAGTGTGTCACCTTTGTCACACTAAGAAGGTTGAAGATGAAAAGCTCTTTCTCTTAGATTGTCCAGCCTATACCCATATTAGATCTCATTTTCAAAATATTGATCACACTACCAACCTTGCTAACCTCTTAACTGAACAAAAGTATAGTGATCTTGGAAATCTTTTCTTAATGCTTCTTTGCTCGAATTACTTCGGCATTCTCATTAGCTAACTTAGAGATAACTTAGAAATATGCTAATAATGTTTTTATAAAAATAAAAAACTTGATTAATGTATATATAAAAATTAAAAAAAAGTGTGAAACACATAAAAGAAACGTTGGGCGCGGTTTATGGTCGGTCATTACGGCTGGGCATGTGGGATTTGCGGCAGAGTGGACATGTATTCCCGTATCACAGCCATGTGGAAATGCAAATTGTATGGTAGATGTGCCCGCAATGCATTTGAGACGCATCCTCCTCGTGGCCCAATTTATAATCGAACTGGCAAATTGGGCAACTTGAAGTGATACTATTCTTATCATTTATGTGTTCCTCTGAAATGGTTATGCTACGCAAGTGATGGGGGTTTTGTAACCTCTATCAGTTCAATTTGGCACTGAATACGATTACTTTATGGAAGCTATTAACGCGGCAAAGTATCTGGCATCAACTCATTTTTGACAAGTATCTTCATAACTCCACTCTTATTAATACGCTTAGACAACCTGCTCATAATCTTCATTAATACCTAAGATGTGGGCCAGTTTAGTTCATTCGCTAACTATTATAAATCATTGGCTTAACTAGAACCCAAGGGCACGACACCATATCTCGATTGGTACAGATAATATTCTTGGTATGGGGGATTCGTCCCTTCTCATTTTGGAGCTGGTGGAGATTTTAATCTCGAAGCATATTCATTCTTTAACACAAGATTCCAATTATCAGGATCCTAGTACCCTTGCCGAAGTCTGGAAAAACAACAATGAATTGGGATTGTCTCGTACACACACGGCTGAGTGGAACACTTATATAACGGAGTTAAACAAGGTGGGCGTCTGATCCAGATTACAATGAGGCTTGGGAAGCCCTTTTACAATAGAAAGGAATGCCAAAAGTCCTAGACATCCAAAAACCTAACCCTAGGAGATGAAGCGCCAAAAGTCATGTGGGTCCCGTTTGGGTAAGTTAGTACATCAACTTCCCGGGGTCGTAACTTTTGCATACGATCTTCGTTTTAGGCGTGTGATAGCTCGCTGGAAAGGTATCATCGAGGAGATTCATTTTGGGGGCTCAATCATGCCTTCGGCTATCATTGAGAACCTTGATCTCGAAAAACCTTCATTTAGGCCCTCAAAATGGCCCCGGAAGTTAAAACCTGCTCAAAATAGTAAATTGCCAAAATTGTCAGAAAGCCATTTTGAGCCATTTGGAAAAGGTGGGTGGCCACCGATATCCACCTGGATTAGCGTCACTCTTTTGGGGGATGGTACTGATTCCCTATTATGGGTTGGGGAGACCTCTCAAGGCTCCTTACAGTAAAAAAATATTATAATGTTATTCTATCTACCCTGAACCTCCTGATCTGTCATGACTGGAAATAAAACTTGTGGAAACGACATGTTCAACTGAAGATCATTCTTTTTTTCTAGTTGGCATTGGAGAACAGGTTACTTACTTGGGATAATCTCCAGCCTAAAGGGTGGATTGGTCGAGGAATTTGCCTACTATGCAAGCAACACACAGAAGACATTCCTCATATTTTTTTCCACTCTACCTTTACAAAGGAGTCTTGGTCATATTGCACGCAGTTTTTAAATATGAGACTTTTGTGGACAAGATCTTCTCTTAGTGAATGTATGGATGAGTGGAACAGTAAGAAGGAATTGTCAAAAAAAAATTCTTTGTTGATATGCTGGAATGTATGGCTGGGGCATAATAGACTGATCTTCAAAGTAAAGATTCCCTCTTCAAGGGTAGTTGTTCACAGGGCTATCAGTGCCCTCAGGAATGTATCCATTGCCGCAAAAGTTCAGAGTTTAATAGTGAATACGATAAATAGGATTAATGGATATGCAGCGAAATTCTTTGAGGGAGCTTTGGTGGCAAGTGGTTCGAATTGTGGAGGAGGCGGTGTTGTAAAATCTAGAGATTCGACGGAATATAGATGGTATTTCAATGGTGGGGGACAGAACAAACACCAAAGCAGAACTGTTGGGCATGTGGGCTTCACTGTTTAATGAAAATCATTTCGATATTTAGTATATTCAGTCACTATGTGATTCAAAAGTAATAACTGATTGTCTTTAAAAAAAAAGGAAACCTCCTGGCTATAAACATTGAAGGCTAGAAAAGAAAAACTAGTGAACTGGTTTCTACTTTCAGGGATATTTCTTTTCAGCATATCTACAGAGAGACAAATATGGTGGCAGATAGGCTATCAAAGAAAGCTTTGTTGGCATTGAGTAGAAGATGTGGTAGATAGGCTATAAAAGCAAGCTCTGTTGGCATTGAGTGGAAGAATTTTTTATTATCCTTGGGATTGAGAGACTGTTGGAACAGCCGATCACTTTGAATTTTTTTAAAAACAAAAACATTTGTCTCTCTTGGTATTTTTTTATTGGGTTCAAAGTTCATAGTTTGTCTTGTTAGACTGAGGAATTTTTTGGTGTCATAGAGATTTTCTATTTTAATATGGAAGCTCTAAATCTGTTTATTGAAGAACTTGAGGGAGGGTGACGGTCATTGTGATCGACATAAACAAAGATCGTCGATGTCTGAAAAAGTATATCTTAATATAATTAGTGTGAGTTTTCTCTGGGAATTTTTTTTTTTAATGATTATGTTCCGATATTTAATTTATTTTTATTATCATTAAGTGTAAAATATTATGCTGATTGAAAAACGAGTTAATATGCCATTCTCCTCTATCCTGGAAAGATACTCTGTGTGGTCCAAAATTTTGCACCAATCCTAAGTCCCATTGTTAAAATACTATATTGTGAACTTAAATACTAACTTCTAAATGACCAAGCAAATATCATTTAGATTCTAAATAATAAAACTAAAATGCAAGCTATGAAAAAAAAATAGTATATACAGTAAACATGAATGTTGATTTCATATTTCTAATTTCAATATAGAAGTTGGGTTGAAATTGTTACTTGCACCCCCACTTTTTCACATGCCTCTCTCACAATGCTACTCACTCACAACGTAACAATTGCACTCAAAACTTCACTAACCCCATGGGAAAAGGCGAATGAAAATTGATTAGCCTATAATTCATGAACACACGGGTTTAATTATAAGTAAATATTAGGTTTAGGGTATAATGCATGAGGGGGTTTATTTATGTATAAATTTTAGGTTTAGGGTATAATGCATGAAAGGGATGTTCCAACTTTTATTAAGAGGAAAAGAATTAGATGATCAAATTTTTCCACATCGGTCGGGAAGACCAAGGTATATGCTTTGTTCGATTCTTATTCATAGGTTAATCTCATATCTTATATTTTGGAGATTCGGGGATAAAATACTTGAGTTCTAGACTTAAAAAAAAGGTTACCATAAAAATTATTGGTTGTGGTTACTTGCCAAAGTGGAGAAGAAGGTATATGCATGGTGCAATAAATAATATACTCTAAAATTAGATATTTATTATTTCATTATTTTGATAGAATATATTTAACTAATT
>ML787325.1:413087-429967 GCA_009831015.1 Picea engelmannii
TTGGGATCATTCTTATCCAAGTAACTAATTCATTCTCTCCTATATATTGAGGGAAGTATCATGGAAAAGGTTAAGCAAGATGCATTGGAGAATTGGTGAAAGAATTGTGTGAAGGATTGAGCTTGAACAACAGCTTGGAGACTTCAGTAAGTTTATCCAAACGAGGTGATCTTCTTCATGCAAAGAGTGAGCAAGTGTGTATGTCATATCCAGGAGCCATCGAAAGGAAGTTTGCGACATCAAGGTTGAGGTTGTAATCTTTACTTTCCATTAATATGATACAGTGGCATGTCCCTTTCCCATAAAGCTATTTCCACTTTATTGCATAATTCCTTGATCATATACATAGATTGACTGTTGAATAGATTGTGCTATCTTCACTTTGGTTGGTTTGTGTCGTCTTGGTCTTGGCTGCACGAGAGCACTGGAGTGAAGCGGGAGCAACAAAGACCATAGGAAGCGATAATAAGGTATGTTATTTGTTCTTTCCTCCTATTTAATTCAATGGTCAAAATCTAGGGAAAGAGTCATGTCCTGTCTTGCTTTGTTCTAGATCCAGGTGGATCTAGGGAGATCTGTTAGTGTCCGCACATACCGATTTATCCAATAACAAAATTGGTGACTCCACTAGGGAACAATCCCATTTTCTTTGTGGCTTTTGGTATTTTTCTGTGGCCATTTTCTCTTGTTTCACTTTTCTCCTTTCTGATCAATCTCTGAGTCTTCAGGATATCCTAATAGACCCTATGGGTCCATAGGCCTTTTCAAATTTTCCTTCATTTTCCAAAATTTTGATTATGTTCAGACATTCTCGCACTGCACTTCATTGCAGCCTGCGAGAATTGGTAGGGTTCGCATTCTACCTTTAAGGTTCAGTGCGAGGTTCTCGCACCCTGCTCAAGGGTCACCTGCGAGAATCAGTGATTCTCGCATTGTGTAATACAACCAGCCTGTGAACTCATTTGTTCAAATTTTTGGATTTGAGTTTTGGCATCTTTAACTGCCCAGATCAGTTTAAGTGACTCATAAGTGCTTCTTGGACCATTGATTGATGTCTTTCTTCTCTTCATTTGCATGCATGAACAATCTTAGGATTTCAAGGATTTTCTTGTCATTTGTGTCTTGACTTTCGTTTTCTTGACTTTTCTTGGCAAAACCAAATTAGTTAAGAACCAGTGATTGGTCGGAAGTTAAGTTTTCTTGGTTTTTATCATTTTCTTATGGTTTGAAAGATCATTTTCTTTTGCATTTGAAAAGACTACATTGGTTTTCTCTTTATTTTTGTTTTCGTTGAAAGAGTGGATTGGGTTATTATCATTGATTGTTCATTGGTTTTCTGATTTTCTGTACTCTCATTGGCATAGTGAGGGTCCTTTTCGAAAAGTGAAAAAAGTTTTTTCTTTCAAAAAATTGTTTTTGTCTTCGAAAACATTGAAAATCAAATTGTTGTAATTGTTGAAAGAGAAGCAATAGAGTATTGTTCTTGAATGCGTGATTTGTTGCATTTGCATTTTGAAGGAAATTTTGCATTGTAGTTCAAGGTTGATTTGGCAAATTTTCTCTTTCCCTCCCATACATAGGATTCATTGAACGAAAAGTGATATATTTCATTCTCATCCATGCATTGTTGGGTCAGAGTCATACAACATAAGTTTCATTTTTGTTTCCTTTGAGTAAACAACATCTCTTAATAACACTGCGTAATCATAAAATTTATCTAGTAACTCTTTTTTAGGGCTCTATTACACCAACATTTAGCTAGGCTAGTGCTTTGGAGTAGGAAGAGAGATACACTCTCCAAAAGCTCAAAACACACAATAGCATCTTGTGTTACGGAGTGTTAAATTCCATTTGCAACATCCTGTCCTGGGAAGCCCTTCTCACACAAGGGTCAAACACGAGGTCGCATTGATATTGGCAGAGTTACTCACCCTGCTTTGTTGATATCAGTGTAGAGATTGCACATATTACGAGGATCACTTGGAGGTATACCCACAATGATGAGTGGAAGCCTTTTGAGTTTATTTCGGGCTAGATACCCTACCCTTGTGTGTGGATCGAACTGTCGACTGTCCCCCCTGTCTTTATTTGTTCTTGGTGGTGACCTTAGTGGTATATCTCTCTAGGTTATTACCCAAGGTGACTGTGGAGAGGAAAATCTTCAAGGTACCTAGAATTGACGTTGATCAAATTCACTCAGGCTCCTTGGAGGGTATAACCACGATTATGTGTGGGAGCTTGCACCAGGGTGTAAGTCCGTTAAGCAGGTCGTCAGTGTAACTTTTCCACCCTAGCCCCGCCCCTTCTCATCTCGTTGTTGCAACATTGGATTTCATTACCAACTAGTGGCTTCGAAATTAGAGGGTCTTGTTTGCTTGGTGATTGCTTACTAGTTTGTTGTTTACTAGTGCGTGTTGTTTGTTTCTCGAAGTTGACCATAGGATTTTTATCATGAAGTTTGTTACTCGTTTACAATAGCTCCCCCATGTCGTTCATGTAGAATGCATGGTTTATCTCCAGATCATCTGGAAGGTTCTCAACCCTTGCCTACAAGTACACCTGAGGGCTCTCCTCGGCAAAGTGAAGCCACAGTCATCACCATACCACAAGTGGAACGAAATGACTCTCTAGAACATTTTCGAATTACAAATACTCAAGAGGACTTTCGACTTCACCCCAATTCTGAGAGACGTTTTTTGGCTCTCCTCCTATGAATGAATCCCATAACACTCTTAAAGCCTTCAACGGCTCCAGTTTTAATCCCTACGGTGTTCTTCCTTCATTGCCCATCACGTTAGAAGGTAAAATGGTCCAAGTCGAAGTGGAAGTCTTTGACGCTCCCCTGGATTATAATATTTTACTTGGTCGTAGCTGGATCGATTCCATGCATGCCGTTGTGTCGACACTTTTCCATGTAGTACATTTCCCTCATCAAGGAAAGGTTCTTACCGTCGACCAACTTGCCTTCTTCAATTCTGATACCCGTATTGGCAACATGTCGTTTATTGCTAAAACGCCACCGGGTTATGAGAAAGTTGGTGTAGGCCTTTTAAAGGACTCCTCGTTAATGGGTACTTTCCCCATTCCACCGCCCGATGCTCCACGCTCGTGTGTTGCTTCCATCAATATGATCTCCACCGTACCTCAAGAACTTCCTGTGTCTCACGACCCTTGGATAGTCCCTGACCCTGGCAATCATCTTCGTTTCGGTGACGCAATGCCGTTAAGTTCGGTTGAATCTGCCTATCAAGCGATTCAATCGACAATGCCTTCTACCCCTTCTCTTGATGAGTTGTCTCCCGATCCTTTTCGTGTTAATTTTCCCACTGACGAGATGATCATGTCCATCATGGAGGACACCCCTTGGGATGATGGGCATCATCGTTCCATCCTTTTTCTGGAGCAACATACTCTTGAGAATTACCTACGAATTTTGACTCCATCGACCGTTGTTGTCATCTCGACGGTTCCCAAGACTACACATGATGTGTTTGCCGAAGGGAACTTAAGCAATATTTCACCCACTATTCCTATTGACATATCCATCAAACCTGGGATTGTCGAAAATGTTCATATCGTAGCTTCGTGTTCTTCTAACGAAATCGTAACCTACACATCTCTTTTCAAAGAATTTCGTGACATCTTCACCAGGAGCTACGAAGAAATGCCTGGTATCGACCCTGCGATTGTTTTACATGAGATAAAGACATACCCCGACGCTAAACCCATCCAGCAACGCCTTCGTCCAGTTCACCCACATAAAGCGGCTGCTATAAATCTCGAAGTCAAGAATCTTCTGAAAGACGACTTTATTTATCCGGTGGCTCTCACAGACTGGGTTTCCAATCTTGTCCCGATCGACAAGAAACAAGGTATGATTCGTGTATGTGTTGATTATAGGGATATCAATAAAGCTTGTCCAAAAGACAACTTTCCTACCCCCTTTGTCAATCAGATTGTCGACGATTGCGCCGGAAGTGAAATCTTCTCTCTCATGGATGGTTTCTCCAGCTATAATCAAATCAACATTCTTCTTGAGGATCAACATAAGACTGCTTTTATTTTTCCTTGGGGTACATTTGCCTATCGGAAACTTTTTTTTGGTCTGAAGAACGCGGGTGCAACTTTTCAACGTGCTATGTCTTATGATTTTCATGATATCAAGCACATCGTTCAACCCTATTTGGATGATTTACCTGCTCATTCTATGCGCAGAGTAGATCACCCTACCCAGCTCCGAGCCATTTTCGTTTTCTATCAGTTCTATCATATACGTTTAAATCCTCATAAGTGAATTTTTTGCGTGGAATCCAGTTGTCTTCTAGGTTTTATCATTTCGCGTCAAGGGATTTGGGTGGATCCTTTAAAGGTTGAGGCGATCCTTAATCTCCCTCCTCCTTCTACACTTTGCCAGTTGCAAAGTTTGCAGGGAAAGGCAAACTTTTTTCGTCATTTTATCCCACATTATGCCGAGATAACTCATGGATTTACGCGGCTATTAAAGAAGGATTCAGAGTTAGTCTGGGATACCATTGCCAACAATGCTTTTGAAGCTTTGAAGTTGTCCCTAAGGCGAGCTCCACTTCTTTTTCCCCCTGATTACAATCACGATTATTTCCTTTACCTTGTTGCCTCGGATTACACCATTGGCATGGTTCTCGTCCAAGAGGATGATGCTCACGACGAACATGTTATTTACTACTTGAGTCAAAGTCTCATGCCGACTGAAATCAAGTATCAACATGTTGAGACACTGGCCTTGGCTGCCGTCCAAGCCGTCCAACGCTTCTGGCACTATATTCTCTCACGCATGACTACCGTGAAATTCACATTGCAACCCTATGCAACACATTCTCACCTGTCAATTGCTAGGGGGCAAGTACTCCAAATGGATTGTGATACTCCAGGAGTTTGACTTGGAATTCGAACGCGCCACATTACAGAAGTCCTTAGTTTTTGCTGAGTTGATACGCGACATTCCCCATTCTGCAACGGAAAATGTAGCAGCAGATTCATTACCCGATGAATCTCTTTTCCTTATTAGCACTGATGATCTTTGGTATGGAGATATCATTATATATCTCCAAACCCAAACTTTCTAGCCAACTTTGTCTAGTAATGAACGACGTCGAATACGCTATCAAGCTCGTCAATACATTATCCTCGGGGATACTATTTATCGTCGGGGGATTGACTCTGTTTTTCGACATTGTCTAACATTCGACAAAGCCGAGAAAGCTCTGAATGACTGCCATTCTAGAGCATGTGGTGGTCATATGTCTGGGTATGCTACTGCCCAAAAGATCTTACGCACAGGGTACTTTTGGCCTTCATTATTTAACGATTGCATCACCGCCGTTCGGAAATGCCATGCCTGCCAGACCTATAATCAGAAAATTTAGTCACATCCTGCTCCTCTTCACCCTGTGGTCTTAGTTGGTCCCTTTGCGAAATGGGGCATCGATTTTATGACATGTCACCCTCACTCGGGCGGGGGGCATGGTTACATTATTGTAGCCATTGATTACTTTACAAAATGGGTCGAGGCGATGCCGACATTCGACAACACTAGAAAGACCGCAGCCTTATTTCTTTTTAATCACGTCATAGCTCGTTTTGGTGTTCCCCAAGCTATTGTCACTGATCACAGTAGCCACTTTAGGAATTTTATGATGTCTGAACTTACTGAGAAGTTGGGTCTTTTCCATGATAACTCAACACCCTATTATCCACAATCCAATGGCCAGGTCGAAGCAATCAACAAAGTTCTCATAACTATGCTTCGACAAATGATAGGGATTCATAAAACAAGTTGGCACACAATGTTGTTTTTGGCATTGTGGGCGTACCAAACATTCATCAAGTCCGCTACTGGGTTTACACCTTTTCGGTTAGTCTATGGTGTGGAAGTTATTCTCCCTATCGAATGCGAGATACCCTCTTTGAAACTAGTTGTTGAACTCCTACCCAACACTTCTGCTGAGGAAGAACGTCTATTGTATTTTATGCGATTAGACGAAACTCGACGTGATGCTACCCTAGTCATAGAAGCTCAGAAAAAGTGAGTCAAGGCCCAATACAACAAGAATGTCAAGCCTCGTGTTTTTTCCGAAGGTGATCTTGTTCTTCTCTATGAACAAGATCAAGATATGTTAGGAGCTAGGAAACTCGAACCCATGTGGCAAGGTCCTTATATCGTTCGACGAGTTTTGGAAAAAGGATCTTATGAGTTGGTAGATTACGATGGTATTCCTTTGAGTGAACCCAGGAATGGGTTGTACTTGAAGAAGTACTATGCATAAACTCATCTGTGCACAAGTACTTGTATTTTTAATGTATCATACTTTTAGTGTGTTACTATAGTTTGCTTTTGTCGTTATCTGGTCTCTGCCCTTATGTGATGTTGTGTTTGATTTCTAGATGTCGGAGTCTTCGTTACCCTATATTGGCTTCGCTGATGGTGCTAGCCGTAGTACTCGGAACCTTGCTTCCACTGCGTGGGCAATTTATGCCCCTACAAACGAACTTGTCTCCTTACGAGGTGTGTGTCTCGGCCGTGCGACCAACAACATTGCAGAGTATAGCGCCATCATTGAATTATTGGTTGATGCTATCTTGCTCAGAATTCGTCATTTGGTTGTGCGTCTCGATTCACAGCTTATAGTACTACAGTTAAGTAATGTTTATACTATCCGAAGTCCTACTTTGTTACAGTTGTATTTGCGAATTCGCCTCTTGGAGCGTTATTTTGATTACATTAAATATCAACATAATCCTAGATGTCTAAATACATTAACAGATGCATTGGCTAACTATGTTTTAGACAGACATTTGAATCATTTATAAATCAATCACATAAATGTTCACACAACACATGATAAACCAGTAGAAGTCGTCTGTATATATAACGATCAAAAGAGTTTTTTACCAAAAGTTTGTCCGAAGACCAAAATGTCAAAACTGAAGCTCATAGCTTCTACAAAGTGACATCATGGATGACGTTCACGATAACACACAACTTCCCGAGCAACCCTATGGAGCAGTCGACTCATGGATGCTGATACTCCTACAGTATGACGTTGATCGTGTCATGGAACCTCTTCCAGAGGCATGTCTAGAATGTCTGCGGTTAGGCCCTTTAGATTTTGTTCCACCACCTGATAATCCTCGGCATATTGTGGCGCTGTCGCTACCTCTCCTCTCTGTTGAATGGGATAAATACCAGGAGGTCGATACAGTCCAACATCTATGTTATAAAAAAAATGAATTTTGTATTAGTCTTTTGACGAACATATAAAAAAAAAACATTTGAATATGATAAAAATTCACAAAACATTTAAAAAGAGAAAATGTGTGTACTTCTTACCAAGGTCACCCCACTGAGCATCCTCTGGCAATACTAAATACGGATCTCCTCAAAAATCCAACCCGGCATAAGCATAGTCGTCAACCATCAACATTTGTGGTTGAAGCCAGTCAAAGAAAGTATCATCATACTTGATGATCAGTCCTGCTACGTGCCGGGTCATGAGCCGACACCATCTCAGCATCCTTGGATCCCTGGGACCTGGTATATTCCACTCAACCTGCAGTCTCAGTGAGGGAACTCTCTCAAGGAAGAAGGACACCAACAAAGATCCGTACCCGAATTGCTTCAGGTCACCTCGTCTGCACTCAGTCAACCGATTTTTTATACTACGAAGCATAGCATCTGCCCAGTTGAATACTCGAGGTTCAGTACACTCAATAACATACTGGAAGTAACTTTGTAACGCCATGTGAGGAGCATAACTCCCAACCATCCGAGCTATGGTGAATAGGATAGTACAGAAGGTCAAATCTCGTACCCCCCAAATAGCTACTTTTCCTTTCTTTCTCTCAGCCTCGGGAACGCAGTGTAAACGACAGTACTCACTCATTTGTAGCCCACCACCTCTACTACCAGTCAGGCTCACATAGTACCTGCGTCGGGACAATCTAGTCAAAAAGTAAATGTCCTCAATATCTAAGGACAGTGTGTGGACCCCCACATGAAATACCAGCTGATCAGGGTCCCACATACACACCAGGTACTCTAACAACCTGACTGGGGCCCTCATGCCCGGGATACCAAAGTACTTCAGGAGTCCACAGTCTCTCAAAGCAGCAATAGTAGGTGGATGATTTTCGGCCATTGCATTATCTTCTTTGTGCTCCCTTTCATGCCATTCAAGCACCATTTTGTTGGCCAATTATCTGCACAAGGAGAACCAAAAGAAGATTAGCAACAAAATTCATTGATTGGTTCTTGTTCTTTGGGTAAATTTAAAAAAAAAAATTGAGCATTTTGGTTCTCGCAGGTGCCCTGTGTGCATAGTGCGAGAACCTCGCAGGCTGCTCATGGGTCACCTGCAAGAATCACCCATTCTCCCAGGTCCTGTGTAGCTTGCCTGCGAGAATGGAAGCGCGCAAATAGGGCTTGTAAAATCAACCCAAAAAATGAAATTTAACCAATAAAATTGAAAAATTAAACCATGAAAATGTTAAGGACAAAGAGCCTACCTTACTATCGTTGATGGCTCGTTGAATGAACGCTCGTAGCTCCCGCAATCTAACGCTGAACTTTGAGGGTAAAAGAGGGTTTTTTTGGAGCTCAAATAGTGGAAAGGTAAAAATGATGTGGTAAAAAGAGTATTTACTCTTTTTTATTTACTTTTACTATGTCATTTATTTTTTTATGATTTTTTATCTATTAAACCCTAAGCCCTAATGCCATGTTGAGTGTAATTTTTATAGGCATTATGACTTCAAAGCTCTTATGCAGGGATGCGGATATAGATTTTTCTTTATCATCGCGTGTTTTGATTGTTTTTTATGGTTTTTATACAAAACCTCGAGCGTCTTTTTTGTCGATTCTTGCGCTCGCAAATACATGAGAACGTGATCGAGCATACTTTTATCACTTTTTCAGGCTCAACAAGGATATACAAAAAAGGAACCCCCCTAGAGTCCTCTTTAAGCTCTTTTCAGACTCTCTAAACATGAAAAGATCGTCGAGCGACCTTGCTATTTTCACGCTCGATAAAGTATTTGAAGTAAGCATCTGGTGAGCGATAATTTATCTCTTTTTCGGTCTCATCCGGACTATTTTACGAAAAAAGAACTGAGAGAGTTCTCTTTTAAAGTGTTTTTCCAAACTCTATAATCATGAAAAACCTTCGAGTTTTCTATCTCTGGACTCATTAAACAAACATTGAAAGACCCGTAATGGGACCGAACCACTCCTTCTTAGGGTTCGTTAAACATACTCCAAGGGACTCGTCCAAAGAATGAGCTTACATCAACAAGCATATGTTATCCTCCTCAATCTTGCGTAAAAATAAAGAGGTACTCGCCAAAAATGGTGGGGGGGAATTTGGGAAAGGGATATGTCTTCATCTTCTTATTAATTGGCAGTAAGCATCACTCTTGAACATGACACCCCCTATTCATCATTTGAAGCCTGTTTGGGAAATCCATTTGTCTCTCATTCGATTTGCTACAAGGTCATTCCCTATGTCGTCTTTGAGTCAATGCTGCCAAATCATTGGTCGTGTCGTTCATATGTTCAAGAGAAGTCTATCTGAAACCTATATTGAGTCGGCCATCTACAGTTGTTCATTCTCTCCGTGTCGGCCTTCCCCGTGTCCGGTTTAATTTGTATAACACTCTGTTTCACCTTCAAAATCTGTTACTCATTTCGTGTCACTGATGGGGGATACATCAAGGCCCTCCTGTGACGAGTTTTGTTCCGTTGACTTCAGCTCATTATCCAGAATCAAGACTTAGAAATTATTTGGTACCTTAGAACTTGCATGCCTCAATGACAGGTTTCCTCGCTTTCGACAGTGGGTTTACATCATTGCCCCTGATCGAAAGATTCCATCGGATGTTCGACTTCAACTCATTTATTCACACTCGATGGATTGTACTAGATTACCTTGGGAGTCATTGACATCAATGGTGATTTACCTCGCACTTGTTAACGGTTTCATCAATGACCGATAATCAAATGGTTTTTGCCATGTTCGACTTCAACTCATGTAATCACATGGTTAGATTCGTTCTTTGGGCGACGAAATTGAAGACCCTGGATATCACCTTTTTGTCCAGATTGCGATGGAGTATGTATAATCTGTGACACATAGATCCATTGTGTATGTCTCATGGCTATGTCGTCTCAATTTGAATTTTTCGCATAGATCCACAGTGTATTCCTGGTGGCTATGCTATATTTTGACGGCATGGATCCATAGTGTATGACTGGTGGCCATGACCCAGGTCCACAATTGTCATCAGTTTATGATCTAAGTATGGGAATGCCTACCTCAGAATAGTTATATATGATATTTTGTAGATGCTTGGTTGTTCGCAGGTTTCCGATTAGGTGTGCTCCTGGTTCTCGACACACACATGCAGCTTACAAAGTCTTTCGGCTGTCACTGATTCCAACCTCATACTTTGGGGGGAATTCTGTTGCCCATGATTTTGGTCGTCGTGATGATGTATTGATGATGGTGTACTCAGGCCCTTCATAAAAACTTTCTCCTGAGAAAATTTACCTTCATCTCTTCCCAAAAAACTCATTTTTGAAGAGGGTTCGCAGGCTGCTAATATATTTGGCTGTGAGAATGACCCATTCTTGCAGGCTTCCTTAAGCTAGGGTGCGAACTTCTCGCACTGTGTTAAACAGCTAGGGTGCGAACTCTTCCTAAAGTAAGGAAAAAGATGAATTCTCGAAGCTTCTAGAAGGGAATCTTCTAGAATAATGGGTTAGCATTCGAATGGTTATCCTAGTACTAGATTCCTTGATATTTTGGGATCATTCTTATCCAAGTAACTTATTCATTCTCTCGTATATATTGAGGGAAGTCTCATAGAAAAGGTTAAGCAAGATGCATTGGAGAATTGGTGAAAGAATTGTGTGAAGGATTGAGCTTGAACAACAGCTTGGAGACTCCAGCAAGTTTATCCAAACGAGGTGATCTTCTTCATGCAAAGAGTGAGCAAGTGTGTGTGTCGGAGCCAGAATCCATCGAAAGGAATTTTGTGACATCAAGGCTGAGGTTGTAATCTTTACTTTCCATTAATATGATACAGTGTCATGTCCCTTTTCCATAAAGCTATTTCCACTTTATTGTATAATTCCTTGATCATATACATAGATTGACTGTTGAATAGATTGTGCTATCTTCACTTTGGTTGGTTTGTGTTGTCTTGGTCTTGGCTGCACGAGAGCACTGGAGCGAAGAAGGAGCAACAAAGACCATAGGAAGCGATAATAAGGTATGTTATTTGTTCTTGCCTCCTATTTAATTCAATGGTCAAAATCTAGGGAAAGAGTCATGTCTTGTCTTGCTTTGTTCTAGATCCAGGTGGATCTAGGGAGATCTGTTAGTGTCCGCACATACCGATTTATCCAATAACAGTACCACTTTTAAAATACCTATACAAATACATCTTGAGGAATTGATCAGTATCCATATCTATCTTGATAATCTAATTGTATACGTTAAAGGGCTGATAATTACCTCATAGGTCCAAGTGTTATTTTTGGGTCCTTTCAAAATTGCTTTCGTCCTAGATACTAACTTATACATTCTAAAATATTTACAAGAGCAATTATTTTCCTACAACACTAACATTTCTCACTTGAAACATTACGTGGGACCAACGTGAAAAGTTCTAATGTTGTTTGGATTTTTTGTATACTAGTAGTCTAGCCCTATTTTCAGTTTTTCACTATTTTCTTTTCTGCTTACAATAGTTTGATTTTTGTTTTCTGTTTTTTAACAATTTTCTTTTTCTTTTACATTTCTGTCATTTTATCTCTGTTGTTTTAAATTTTGTAATCTTAATTCTGTCATGATTTTTATTGCTTTTTTGTCTTTTAGTTGATTCTGGTCAAGAATAAGATGTTGGATTAGTTATGCCACAATGACACTCCTGCAAGATATTGTTAGTCAATAGCAATAAATCTTACACAACTGTTACGATGTCCCCCTAAAAGCACTTGAATTTGCTATCTACCTTCACTGTTGTCTTTTAAAGAAATTTGTTATCTCCTGCTTCTGCTTTCCATTTCTTCATCCATTTGAGAATTTAAAAGAGAAAGTCCATAATTTTTCTCCCTAAAGTAAAGAGCATATTCTAGTTGAACGATTATGCACACAGTGGTAAACCCCCTGATACTTAACATTTTTCATGAATTATTCCCAAATTCCTGGTCATTTTTCCATTAAATCCGCTCACTTCCTCCTGTGGCATAATCCTCCTGGTTATATCTTCTTGACCTGTTGTTCTTGGTCTGCGAAACCATGAGTTCTTAATTCTAAATTTGTTGAAAACATTTTTCCTTGTGGAGTCGCCAGTTTGTTGACAATAAAAATCGCAACGAGGATTTTTCCCGCAAAGTATTGCTAAAGCCTATTATTATAAGCTAACAATATATATAATACTAGTAGGTGGGACCCCCTTGTATATTGGAGGATCAGGTTCTTATTTATGTTGCTTTTCGACACTTCTTACAGGGCTCTACATGATTGATGGTGAAATGATGGTTCTATTGCAACAAATGGATGATGGATAAGGCATGTTATGTGTTGTTTATGTTGCTCTTTGCTCTAATGTCATGTCATAATGGCTTATGATATCCGTTGTTACCTTTTCTATTTACTCCTTGATTTATTACTTGTGATACCTGTGAAAAACATATGTTAGTAACAACAAATAAGAGCAATTGAAAAGAGATAAAAGAAATATGGAACAAATCCAATAGAAAAGGCTATCCTATACTATGTTATGCTATGCTACATTATATGCAAGTGAAATTAAAAGGATTGTTGTTAGTCCTAGCTAACAAATTTAGTGGCTATATGATTTATTGAGTTATATGGAAACATGTTTGATATGCATTATGGTATAGTTGGCAATGGTTAAATGTGATATGGGGTGGTGCATTTGACAAGTGATGGATGTTAAGTTTGATGCATAGATTAATTAAATGGATTAATGGAGGGCTAACTGGCGTGTACTGAGGAATTGAATGAGTGGAGGATGGAGGTGACGTGCATTTACTGCATGTCACTCCATACCCCTTCCACTGGCCGTCACCCTAGCTTGTCTATTGTTCAATTGTGTTTCGATGTGGTTAAGATCCGATTTTCAAGCAGAGGAAGAACCGCTCAGACAAGGTCGCGTTTTTAAGGTTTTCTTGGTTACAGGTATGTATTTTTTACCATCCATGAACCCGCTCTGGTTATGAATTAGATATTGGCTCAGGATGTCTGGGTCTGTGCTTTTCTTGAGACTGTCAACTATGTAAACTTGTGATATTTCTCTCGAATGGTTGTTGTGTGGTTTTCGTTGCAAATGGAAAACGATGGTTGAAGTCACAATTTCATTAAGTATTCTGAGTGGCAGAAGCCATGAAGGCTCTGTTGGACAACTAAGAGGGGGGGGGTGAATCAGTTGTTACCGTGCTTAAACAATTATGCTTCTTTTAAACTCTTTGCTGAGACACTAAATGATGATCACAATAATGCAGGGAAATAAACAATGGCACATTCAGTATCAGTCATATATATGAGAAACACAGAGACAGATATTTCCTGAGGAAACCCATACAGGGTAAAAACCTCTTTTTCTTTATTTATTTATATATTTATTTATTTATTTTTTTATGCTGGCGGAATCGGCAACTGGGCCGGTCTCGTACTCGCGTGACACGGGGTCGATTCCGACCGCTACCACTATAACCTCCAGGTGCCATACGTATGCCCCTTCCGCAGGCACGGGTAAGTCGGGGGGATTTGAACTTGGAACCTCATCGTACATACCACGCTATATCACGACACTTTCCAATTGAGCTGCCCCCCGGGGGCTAACCTCTTTTTCTTTATATGATAAGTAATGGTTACAATATTTACATTATCATACATATGAGCACCAACTCATACTGAGACTACAACCTCTGTTTAGCAAGCTGCAACTTGCTGAGAGCACCAACTCTCTGTTTTCTCTAGAACCCACTAGAAGGAAGCACCAACTCCCTAGTTTCTCTAGCACTAACTAGAAGGAAGCACCAACTCTCTGGTTTCTCTAGCACCAACTAGAAGGAAGCACCAACTCCCTGTGTTCAAGCACCCACTTGAACCTTTGAGGACAACAATCCTCCCTAGCACCTTCCAACCACCCTGAAATATAAATCTTTGCTTCTGAAACTTATCACAGTGATATAATGTTCAACAATGGCTTACCCGACTTATCACTGTTCTGCTGCATTTCGTTGCTCTGTCTGCATCATTTCCTTTTTGCTCACATCACTTGCGTTGTCTGGTCTTTTTCTTTTTATGCTCTGTGCACCATCTCCATTCTCTGCACAGTTCCTCTTCTGTGCTATTCAGCTGCTGCACTCTCCTTCTTCACACCCGAATCACCTTTACCAACAACGCTCACAACAACCTCTAACAACAACAATAGCTCAATCTCTTCTCTGTACCGTGTCTTTATAGCTTATGTGCACCTTGTGCATTCAATGTTCTCCATGCCTCTGCATGCATACTCTCCATCATTATCCTCCACCTCTCAAGTGCTCTATCTGATCATTATCGTGACTCTTCAGTTTATCTGGTGGTTCACCCCGCGTGTCCAGTATCACTGGGTGTTATGCTAAGATTCCTCAGCCTCTCTGGCAGTTGAGACTCTTCGTCTTCTCCATGATAGTCGAGCTCACCTTCTCTGTTTCAGTTACAGCCTCAATCCCATCCAGCTGTCAATCTCCTCCACGAGTCGTCTTCATTCCACTGGCAGATTCCATGTGACTCTTCTGCACCTCTGGAAATCACACCGAAGTCTCTTCGCATCCTCTAGTAGAAACTATCAATGGTTATTGGCAGTTTCACTGTGTCGTGCGATAGTAGCCCTCCGATCTTGTTCAAATTCACCTGCACCATTGGATTAACTCTAAAGGGCATTGTCGTTATTTTCCCGTTTCGCACTTTTGCTGCGAACTTATGATCTTCATCGACCCTGATCGACGGTTCATAATCTTGATGAATCAACAGTCCTGATCTCCTCGCAATCTCGCATCTTGTGATTCCTGTGATGGAGGTTCTCGTCACTCCAAGTCGCGATAGGCGAGGCTCCGAGATGGAGCTCAGATCAACGGTCCACGTTCTTGGTGATCCAACGGTCCTGATCTTCTTGCAATCTCGCATCTCGCGATTCCTGTGAAGGAGGTTCTCGTCACTCCAAGTCGCGATAGGCGAAACTCCGAGATGGAGCTTTATGATTCTCTGATCTTTTGCCACGCATCCTCTTGATCCAACGGTCCTTGATTAAATTGCGATCTCGCATCTTCGCTGTTCCTTTGACTTTCCAGTCAGCGAGATGACGATCTTTTGCCATGTGTCCTCTTGATCCAATATACCACGATTAAATCGCAATCTCGCATCTCGCTGTTCCTTTGACTTTCCAGTCAACGAGATGACGATCTTTCACCACGTGTGATCCCCTGCGCAGATCCAATGGTCCTCCTGTGATCCGGATCCGACGACTGTCCTTCTCTCGCTACCTCGCGACCTCGCGACTTGGAGTACCCAATGTTTGGAATCTCAACCTACAAACTCCCGAGTTCGCGAGATCTCTCGATCTCTTGCCACTTGTCCCCCCATATGGACGGCTATAAATCTCTCACCACTTCGCCACCTCGCGCCCTCGCGCCTCGCGACTTTGAACACCCAATACTTGGGCCTTTATCCTATGAACCCCCGAGTTCGCGAGATCTCTCCGATCTCTACCACGCGTCCTTCACAGATGGATGGTCCTGATCTTCTTGCCACTTCGCTGCTTCGCGACCTCGCGCCTCACGACCTTTAACACCAAATCCTCATCTCTTCCACTCACGAGTTTTCGAGTTCGCTCAGATCTAACGCCTGATATCTATCCTTCTCTTTAGTGCATGCTCTTCTTGTTTTTATTCAGATCTGACGGCCCTCATGCTATCGGGAATTTTGGATGGGATCCAACGATCAGCGACGCTTCTCCTCCAAGTTTACACATCCTTCTTACTTGGAATAATTTCGACTTTGCACTAATTCCTCCTGAGCCTACGTTGTTCATGTTTGTCTATCGATGCACATTCTGATCCTGCCATATTCACTATTGTACTTGCCATCAATGACAAGCATACGCTATCTGTTAAACATTTGCCAACAATATCCCCCTTTGGCATTGATGGCAACTAAGGCACCCAAATTCATTTCTCCCCCTTTGACATCAATGTAAAAGAAGAGACAAGCTCCCCCTGAGCTATTGCAGTAATTTTAGGAGGCATTAGATAATCAAACAATACAAATCTCCCCCTAACAAGATGGACTCTTTTAGGTATGAAATGAAATGACACCCAACTTTTGTCTGAGATATTTAAACGGTGTCTTGGCGAGGGGCTTAGTAAAGATGTCTGCAATTTGTTCTGTAGTGGGAATGTAATGGACCTGAACAATCTGATTGGTGACCTGCTCTCTCAGAAAATGAAATTTTATGGGAATATGTTTTATCTTGGAGTGGAAGACAGGATTTTTAGACACACTGATGGCACTCGTGTTATCACAATGAATTGGGATCGGTGCAATATATTTTACCTCTAAGTCTGCAAGTGTCTGAATCATCCATAATACCTGTGTGCAATAGGTAGCAGCAGCAATGTACTCTGCCTCCGTGGTTGATAGAGAGATGGAACCTTGCTTTTTACTAAGCCAGGCTACTAAGGATTTACCCAAGAAGAATGCTCCTCCACTGGTGCTTTTTCTCTCATCAACACAATTTGCCCAATCTGCATCTGAATAAGCAGTCAACTGAAG
>ML787326.1:71716-90240 GCA_009831015.1 Picea engelmannii
TTTTGCTGGGTTTTCTTCCCCTAGAGGGTTTCCCAGGATAAATGTTGTGTCTCTTGTGATTGTGTATTTCTCAGTGATCTTGGATTATGCTATTGTTATTTAATGAAATGCAAACATCTATAATAATGGCTTAAACATTAACAAAAAGATCATTCACGTATAAGACCAAAATCAGACACTCATTGCCATCAATGTGATAATACATGTTTGGATCAGCTGCACTTTTGTTGAAGCCCAAACTCATCAGAAATCCATCCATTTTCTCGTACCAAGCACATGGTGCTTGTTTTAGACCATATAGGGCTTTCTTCAACCTGCATACATGAGATTTTTCATTGTGTACAACGAAACCTTCTGGCTGCTCAATATAAACTTTTTCCTCAATTTCACCATTGAGAAAAGTTGTCTTTACATCCATCTGATGTAGCTTCCAACCCATGGAAGAAGCTAGTGCAATGATAGATCGGATGAAGGTATATCTGGCTACAGGTGCAAAAATCTCGTCATAGTCAACTCCCTCTATTTGTGAAAACCCTTTGGCCACAAATCTTGCTTTGTATTTTTCAATGCTTCCATCAGCAACATGTTTGATTTTGTAAATCCATTTGGAAGTCGCTACGAACTTTCCCTCTGGTCTTGGAACAACATCCCATACATCATTTTTTAATATAGATTGGTATTCTTCAGTCATGGCATCTTGCCATACTTGTTCACCTGAAGCTTCTCCATGACAAGTTGGCTCTGAGTCAATAATGTGGGACATGGTTGAAAGGTAGCTTGAGAATCTCTTTGGTTTCTTTCTTTCTCTGGTTGCTCCTTGTGGGACTTTATGCGCTTCTGCTTCTTCTAAAGTTTGTTGAGCCCGAGCAGGTATGTTGCTTGGGGCAACTGAATCTGCTGGAGCAACTGGATCAACTAGAGTTATTGGCTCATCTGGAATAATATCTGTCTCCCTCTGAACTGCTGAAGGGGGAGAAGGTATTGTTTCACTATCAATTTCCATCTGAGCCTCTCTGGATTTCTGCAAGGCTACTTCTTCTTCAAAAGTAACATCTCTGCTTACTTCAATTTGTCTCTGACCTGGGATGTACATTCGATATGCTTTTGAGGATTCACTGTATCCTACAAATGTACCCTTTCTTCCTGAAGTTTCTAGTTTGGATCTCTTTTCTTTGGGTACATGAAGGTACACTAGACATCCAAATATTCTGAAGTGTCTGATCTTAGGCTTCACTTTGGTGAATGCTTCTTTTGCAGTAATGTTCTTCAGGATCTGATGAGGACTACGGTTTTGAACATATAATGTTGTCATACATGCTTCTGCCTATAGAGTCATAGGTAGACTTTGATCATGTATCATTGCTTTAGTTGCCTCAATGATAGTTCTGTGTTTCCTTTCAGCAACCCCATTTTATTGAGGGTTGTAAGGAACTGTAAACTCCCTCTTGATTCTTGCTTCAATACAAAAACTGTTGAAATCTTTTGAGGTGTATTCTCCTCCATTGTCTGATCTTAATGTTTTGATTTTTCTTCCGGTCAGGTTTTCAATCTGAGCTTTGAATTCTTGAAACTAGGCAAGGACTCCATCCTTGTTCTTCAAAAAGTAAATCCAAGTTTTCCTGGAGTGATCATCTATGAAGAGTATATAGTATAGGTACCCATTTAGGGATGCAACAGTCATTGGCCCACATACATCTAAATGTATCAAGTCCAAGATTTCCTTGGATCTATTGTCACTGCTAGGAAAGGAACCTTTAACATTTTTGCCAAGGGCACAACCTTTGCAAACACCTTTATGCTGAATCTGTATCTCTGGTAGACCTGTTACCATTTTCCCTAGAGTTGGAAGAGCTCTATAGTGTCATGTAATAAGGCTTGAACAAGTTTGATGATCAATTTGTACAAGTTGTTTTCTCATACACCAATTACTTTGGAAGAGCTTATATGAGAGTCTTTATGCCATGCAAGAACTCTTCCTTCTGAGAAAGTAATTTTGTAACCTTTGTCTTCCAAGACCGAAATAGAGACAAGGTTTTTCTTCATTCCGGGTGCATATAGTACTTCTTCTAGTTTAAGCTGCATATATGAATCTAGTTGGAAGGTAGAAGTTCCAACTCCTCTCACATTATATCTGGCATCATCTCCAAGAACATGTAGATGTGTCTCTTTCTCGACGAAGTGTGTTAGATGATTTCTAATACCGATCATGTGCCTGGAGGCATCACGGTCAATTAGCCAAGTATTGTCATTGATAGGAACCATACCTGAGAGTGATGAGATGTTGATGTCTTCATTTCTTTGAGGTCTTGTCTTCCTGGAACTGAGCTTGCTTGAATCATCAAGCTTGCTTCCCATCATGATTTTGCTCATCTTCACAAACCCTTGTCATCTAGGCTAGAAAACCTAACGGCTAGGCTAGGCTAGCACTTTTAGGTTTTGTTGGGCTTATGACTGCCAGCAATAAGCCTTGAGAAATATGATAGGCCTGGTAAGCAAAAGAGCTTCTTCAAGAAGTTGCAGAAGTACAATTCTGAATTTTTCTGCAAAATTTGGCAAAACCCTAGAAACCCTTAGTGCCAAAAAATCAAAATGCCCAGAAATGCAATCTGAGACTTGTTGGTGCGCTGGAGGGGGGCGTACACTTTTATGTTCTTTTTAGCCCCAGCGTCCAAGTTTTGAGTGTTGAAAACCCTCAGAGGAGTAGGTCGTATGGAATTTTTGGAAACCCTAGGAGGGCCATACGGTTTCTACAGAAATGAGAAAGAATGGCTGGAAAGTGTTTGTGCAATGGGATCTTCAAGACCTATGCTCTAAAACCATGTTGATTTTTCAATAAGCTAGGTTAAGCAAGTAGTTCATTTCAATTTGCATTTGTCTTAACCATAAACAAGAATGTTGCAGCAACCAAGATCACAAGAAGAAACACCATGCACAAGAACACAAGAAGTATCATGGGAAGCCCTTCTCAACAAGGGAAGAAAACCCAGCCAAATCATTTGCTATATTCTTCAAGAGAAAGACCTTCACCACCAATAAGACTTAGCACACAAGAGGGTGCCCAAACCCTAGAAGACTAGCGCCCAAGGGAGGTGCGCACTTTTCCAAAGAGGATGTACTTGCTGAAATTTCCAAATTTGTGTGAAGGATGTGATTCCACAATGGGGAATCTTCCTTTACTTATATTAGACTTGTCCTATCAACAGAAGTGTCTATTGGCACAATAGGGCCGACCTCTCTAAGTCACATTATAATTAATATTAACTAGATTAATTATTTATTACTAATCACATTAAGGTGGGGCCAACCTGTACCCTTTACTTTACAATTAGGGTTACAAGCAAGTCTGACTCTTGAACAATATAGCAAGGGATCTGATACAGCCACCAGTGCTCATCCACTAGGGGCACATCCATAGGGATGTCCATACCTCTGGCTCACTGCATTACACAGAAGAACCAAATCTTCACACGTTCACCTGTGCTCGTCCACAGGCACTTCCACTCTACAGATCTTCTTTCCCACTGCCTCACATAGGAGAATCATCTGGAGTTTCTCGTCAACTTTGTTGCTCAGAGGAAGCTAATACACCATCTTCATTTCTGTTCACATGATGATGCACCCAGCACTTTGGGATTTCACACGTTCACCTTGTGCTCAGCCACAGGCACCTCTAACTCAACAGATCACCTTTCCCACTAGATAATCATCTGGAGTTCTTCTCAACTCTCTGAATGGAGGAGGTCATCTCTACGTTCCAGCTCTGTCTCGGGTAGGAACCATGTACCCTTCTTAGGGGTTTTCTCTCAGATTTGTAAGCTGAAGAAAGACTCACATAGCTGCAATGATCCACATCCCACAGGTTTGTAAGCTGGAGAATGTCTCACATAGCTGCAATCATCAACACTTCCATAGCAAAGATGAGACATTCAAATGGTTAGCTTCTTCGCCTTTTGTAGAGCAAAGAAGGTAATTTGCACTACTTGGTGTTACATCTCTTATTCAATTCAGTGTACCCTACATTTTTTCACCAAATATGACCCATAATATGAACAGATTATGTGCCTCATTGTATCATGATGAGCCAAAAGTGTGGTTGTATTTGTACTCATGTATTGTATTGGACATGTTACCCCCTCTCGCTAAGGAGTAACTAGAGGAGATCATGTCTCATGGCCCGCAATGAATACAATGATCTTGACGATGATGATGATCAGCATGTCCACAGAGAGCATCCCAACAACCCCCCTCGAATGCTTCTTCCTTCATCAGCATGGCTCATCACACTCATTCAGCAAGGCTCATTGGGAAATGGTGTTCCGACACGTTATGAGGTACATTAGTCCTTGTTTCATATGAAGTGTCATATTTAATACATTAGGAATTTGAGTAATGATCATAGGTTGAAGTTGGATAATGAATCATAACCTCAGAAATTATTCTTTTTGTCATGTTTCACCTTGGTGGCCATCCTAGGCATCCTAGTCCCATATTGTCACTCCTGGGAAAAGGGGTACTACTGGTAGTTCCTTGAAAGGGGTAGCGTATCATTCCCAATCATGCTTACCACTTTTCCATTCTTAATATCTCCATTCTCCCACCTTTTGGGTAATGTGGTTACATGTACACCAAAAAGGCATGTACCTCATACTCGTATGAGAAGAAGGGGCTAAAGGTCCAGAGGTAGATTGCAGCTGGAAATTAATAAAGAAAGTAAAGGGATAATGAAGACATTTAAAAGCCATAATCCATACTTGAGCTCTACCCCCTCATTAATGGTGATCGCCCCTAGTCCCAATGTGAATAAACGCATTATCAATCAAAGAGGACTTGAATACATCCCGAATAAAAAGCAAAGGAAGTGCTATTAAATGCTTGAAACCTTTTTAAGGGGACTTGCAAATCAAATCAAATAGAGAAAAAGGTAAGTAAGGGGTTTGGAATGCAAAAAGTGTTGAGGAAAGGGTAACTCAATCGCCAAGCGCACCCTCTACAAAGGCACTCATGGAGGTGATCCCCTACATTATCTTGCGTGTTAATGACCCCATGACCACCTCACATTCATTACATATCTCTGATGGGTTCTTCCAGGAAATATCTCTCTACTTGGGTATCAACACACCTAATAGGTTCTTTTGATGGTCCTCCCATAACTAAACTTGCCAAATTGCATAAAGTCTTGGTCTTGTGTGAAGTTTGAAGGGGATACCCAATGAAACTTGTTCATTTTGGATTTTGTATTAATAGATGGCTTACTTTCTATGATTATAAGGACTATTGCCCCTTGTGATTGTTGATTTTACTTGATTCCATGGTTTGGACTGACTTGGGTGCACTTGACATGGTCTTTGGAGGACGTCCCTGTGATTTTACCTAGGACGTTGTGCATTTCATGTAGGACATGTTATCCCCACTTTTTAGGGATAACTAGGAGATCATGTCTTGAGGCCCACAGGTCCTAGACATGGAGTACCGAGAGCAGGATTGACCTGAGCATGGCCCTGGAGGGCCCGCCTTTTCTTCATTCATCATCTTTTGTCTTGTCAGCAACAACAGCATCCATCACCATCGGCTTGATCCTGTATCAGAAGAGGTTCTTGCTCCATGAGGTAATTGGTCCAGGTATCACGGTATGTGTCACTTATGATCATTGAAACCTTTAAATATATGCATCGGATTCCTTTTATCTCTAACAACATTAGCCCACTTGACCATGCTTGGGGAAATTGACAGGGTGCCCTAGCAAGCCTGTGCCCATAGGTCTTGGTTTGCCACTGGGGGAATTTCTGAAAAGCCATCGTCCGCTCCCATCATAGCACCACTCTTACATCTCGTTTCCCACTCACCTATCCCATTCCCCTTGCCTAGGCATTGGGTTGACCTATTTCAGGACTGCACCTTACCTCGTGGGAAGAAGGGGCTAAAGGCCCAGAAGGTAAAAGTAAGCTGGTAAAAGATAAAAGCCTAAAAATGAACCTCGAGATGCTTCGCCCAGGGATCCCCGAGAAAGCAATAAAAGGCTTCTTAGCAAGAAACAAGAGGGACCCGGAAAAATAATAAAACAAGACCTAGTCAGAGGATAGGGGGTCTCATCACGAGCCAGCTTATTAGGTCCATGGGTACCTAGCAGTATGACATTGCCACCAGCTGGTTACCACGCCAGGGCAGTGACTCTTGGTTGCATGACCAATGGAAAGGGGGTCTCATCACGAGCCAGCCTTCTCATTTCTACGAAAGTATTTGTGGGTAACATTGTCAGCTCTAGTCACCATGCCAAGGCAGTGTCCCCTGATTAGCTCTTGGACAAAAAAGATAAAAATGAATAAAAAGAATAAAGGCAAGAATGGGCTTCGAAAAAATGCATCCATGACAGGTACAGCTCGCCTTCTACAAAGGCACCCATAGGTAACTCTTACGCATCCTTAGCCCTCATTGCACCCACATGCTTGGGCATCCCCTGACCACATCACCTCACTTACATGGCTTGGATGATGTCTTTCTGGAAACTTTCCTTTTCTTGTGGACACTAACCCAATAGGACGCCTTGTCCTTTTCTCCAATCTTGTATTGCAGGTTTTTGTAATGTCTTTGAGCTATTAACTGATGTATTAGGAGTTTTATGCATATGTTTAATAATATTGATGATGAGATGTGATTGACATTGCTATGATCCCTGTGACTGATGAGCCCATGGAGGGCGTAGCTTTTGATGTGCAGGACCATGCCTGACAGACAAGTACCATTTGGACCGATACACATGGGGAAATGACCAGTTCGAACCTCCATGGGGCTGAAGAGCCCAGCAGATGGATGTTGAGACCCCATCAGAGGGTAGAGACAAGACAAAGATTGATCGAGGGTTTTGCACCTGAGAGGAAGAGGACGTTCCACCAGAGACACTCCGACAGGACTAGACCTAGGGGGAATGACCCCTTTTCAGTGGAACGCTAGCCTTGGAAGGCTTAGGACGTCCCCATCTTCACCATGACGTCATCCAGCTTCATGGACGCTTTTGGAGACAGGCTGGGCAACAGTGGCACGTGTGGCATGTTGGAGAGGCCCCTGGGGGGCTAAGGTTTTGCTCTTGGATGTCTCATTTGCCCTAGAAAGGGCTAGCGCCTCCCTTGAAGGGGCTTTTACTCTCTTTTCTACTTAATTAGGGTTTTTACTTAGCATTTAATGTAAAAACAGTATGATTTTGACATTATGGCCTTGTCGGCCTTTTTATGACCTAAAAAGTAAAATTAGGTCATTGATACATTATATATTGAGGATTTTGATCCTCATTTTAGCATAACAACTTACTCACTCATAGTGAGGTCTGATTTTTAGCACCCTATTTGGGTTATTGGCTGATTTGAGGAAGGCGCACCTGTTGAAGGAAGAGATTTTTGGCATTCTATGGTGTTTTTCTTGAAGGAAGGTGTTACAACTATGGTTTGCATGATTATTTCTTGATGAATTGTAAGTATTTTTCTGCAAAACTTCTTGATTGAATGGTTGTAGTCTTATTTTCTTACATGTATTTATAATTTACTGAATAAAAACCCTAGGTGACAAGCACACAAGTAGGTCCTTGTCTCATGTTCCCCTGATAGAAAAACTTTTAGCCATTGAAGAAGAAGAAGAGAGCCTAGCCATAGCTACACTCCTTTTTCTTCCTCCCTTTAGCTAGTCGTACCATTTTGACTTCAAGAGGAAGAGGACGTCCCAGGCCTAGGTCATCTACACCTAGGGTCATTTTCTTTTAGGGTTTGATGAAAGAGCCTTGCCTTAGCAACACTCTCCCTCTTTAAGCCCTCTTTAAGCCCTCTTGTCTTGACTTTGTTTTTTCATTTGAGCTAGTTGTTTGTCGGGAAGGAGGAGAGAGCACGAGGCCTTGCTTTAGCAACACCGGAGTGAGCCTCTCTCCCCTAGGGTTATGATTTTGAAGCCCTGCTTTAGCAGCACTTCAGAACTTATCCCTCTAGTCCTTCAAAATCTCACCCCCTTCAACTCTTGCGTCCTTCATAATTGACTCCATTCTACCCTAAGGCTTTGATCCTAAGACCTCAAACGTTGAAGTAAGATTTTGATCCAAACACTCTCAAAACTCGAAACCCTAACTACACTAACCCTAGCTCTAGCTAACCCTACTAACCCTAAGTTGTTGACGTCATCATTGAATATTTCATCTTTAATACAGCAACGTTTACCTTATGAGCAATTGAATGGTGGTTTAAAGCATTTATTAATGAAGTGTTGATTGGCTACATTGAATGCCACATCGTTCCAATATTTATTGGTGAAGTGTTATATCTTTTCATATGTTATTGATGAACATTAACTTCGTCAACATTTATTGCTAAATTGCTTATATATATTTATCAGATAGTCTTATAAAGTACTAACCCATTGAAATATAGCTTGCATATATCCTTTTTGTTGTTGTCTTGTTCCAGGCAGGTGTTCTTCATTGGGGATTTACTTTATTATTGGTTGTTTAGCCGGGACTTTCTGTTTGGGTGGTGACTTGTGAAGGGGGGAAACCTTATCTTGGTCTTATTAGCCTTCTGCCTCTTCAAAACCCCAGGTCACCGGGGACGTCTCCCCTGGGCCTCACCTCCCTAAAGAGAAAGAACCTTCCCATTGTGGTGACATTGGGTGGGATAGGTTCCTATTACGCCAGTTTGGCCCTCTATCATCTAGCCTTTCTTCCTAGCTACAAACTGTGCGATAACAGGACATAGCACGTGTGATGCAAAGCGTTGAGTCACTTGATGACTTAGCACCCTCCGATACAAGCTCTCACACCTCTTGGACCTTGGACAATGGGCAAGTGGGCTTTGATGTTTCAGATATAGTTTGATGGTCATTCAGAGGGAAGGAAGCCCCTCACCTCGAGCAAGATAATACAGAGCTCATTAGGGCTTGGCTTGATGATGTTGCACTTGGAGACAATGACACACCTCTTGTTGGTTGTTCTTCATATAAGATATGATTGATATTCGATTACAATGATGAGTGTTCCATATATAAGGAACATAAGGTAACCATCCATGAAAGGATGCGTCCCTTGAATAATCAATAACTATTTATTATTATCATTTACTTATTATATACTATATTTAATAATCAATAATAATTATATTATTAATTATTATCTTTAGAGAATGTCTTCCCGATGTTGTCCAAACATCAACAAACCCTCTCAACGAGGGAGACATTCTGCAACATGTCACTCTTGTCTTTGAAGTATACAAACTTCACCCTAGACTCATGACACTTGTCTGTCAGTCTCGGGAGACATCTCTCTCTCACCTAAACCAATTAACTCTCTCTAAGATTAGGTTCACTTTGGGTTCGCATGTAATATCATATAGCATCTTGTGTCTTGTGTCTTTATCAGTCCTTGTCAAGTCACCATGACTAGGACAAAGAACACACCAGGATCTTTCACCACAGGCACACACCTATGACTGAATGTCGGCTTGATGCTAACTGACATGTGGAAAGCACTTCAAGCACCTCGAGTCCATATTATTCCTTGTCATGATCAAGGAAGGACTACGTCTGGGCCCATTTACCATAAGTGCACCTTTATGATAAATGTATTCTATCTCCCTTGGTCTGCAACCCATTCTAGGAGAAGTTCCGCCCGATATTGAAACATTAACACTCCCTCTTAGCTAGGGAGGTATCTTTCCATAGTAGTACACAACTACTATCCAGAGACTCGCAGTCTCCGCCAGTGGTACACAACCAACAAAGTAGAAAAAGGTCTGTCACACATGGCACTCCCATGTGGACTTCTAGAGGCTACACCCTCCAGAAACACTAGGGTCCTCATGGGACATGATGCAGACCCCTATCCCTCCTCAGAGCTGCGCGACCTCCCAGTTAGGATCTTTTGGTTCGGGAGCTGAAATGGCTCTTCTGGTTCCAAACTGGAACCCTTCGAAAACGAACACACACACAGGTCCCCCACAAATGCTCGGTTGGCATTTCCAAGCGCCAAGCATGAGCTCCCACAGCACACGACCAAGAGTCGTGACCTTGCGCTAATCCAAAAAGGACGCTTATCGGGGACCGGAACTTCACAAGTCAAGCGTCCCGTCCCTTCGTCCTTCGAACACCCGGTTGCCGAAATGCCGAAATGTTTCGGCGCCTATTCTTTCGGGTTTTCGCGTTTCGCAAAACCTGGGTGCAAGGGATATCTCTGCTCCTTGGAATCCCCGGTTGCCAAAATGTCGAAAAGGGCTTAACGGCTCTGGCTCATACTATTCCTCTGAAGGCTTTCGGGGTTTCGCAAGTCGGGGCTCCACGTCTCCCAACTCCTGGCCTCTCGAACAACCGGGTCCCGAAATGCCAAAATGACGGTCCACGACAAAGCGCTAGCGGCTTTCGCGATTCAGGAAATCGCGATGCAAGCGTTCCCCCGCTCCCCTGTCTTTCAGGTTCCCAGTCGCCGAAATACCGAAAAGTCCCGATACCTATTCTTTCGAGGTTTCCCGATTCAGGGAATCGCGATGCAAGGGCCCCGCTCCTCTGTCTTTCGGGTCTCCGATTACCGAAATACCGAAATGTTTTGGCATTCGTTCGTTCGGGGTTTCGCGATTCGGGGAATCGCGATGCAAGGGTCCCGCTCCCTTAATTTTCGAATCCCTGGTTACCGAAATACCGAAATGCCAAAATGCTTTGGACGTCAAACAGCCCTCGCCGCTAACCTCCTCACAGCTCCACCTTATCCAACGGCTGGAGGGGTTTTGGCGTTTCTCCTCAAGGACTCTCCACCGTCCATTTAGATCTTCGGGATCTCCCCTCCCGGATCTACGCAGCGTTAAAGCCTGCGCTTCTCCCTCAAATCGGACGGTTTGTGGGATCTTCCGCCGCAATCCAACGCTCGACGGCGTTCTTCCTCCTGAGCTTTTACTCACTTCAGACTTAGAAGATTTTCTAAGTCTTTGAAACTCGGTCTTCGTTCCTTCCAAAGAATGAGTTCTTGGATCTCGATAACACTTTCCGGAGCGTTATCCCTGCTGAACTTTGTCTGGTTCAGACTTCGATTTCCCGTGCACTCCTTGCGTCTGAGGGATTTCGATAACTCGGATCCACGGTATTTCTTGCAGAGAAATTCCTCCTGATCTCCTTACGTTCCTCTCTGGCTCAATGCACGCCTTGCAAAGCTTCCAATGAAGAGAAACAATTGAAACTGGAAAAACTCGCAGTTCCATCCCCTTGTTCATGTAAACAGAAAAGACAAGAAAATGCACACAGTCCACACAGCATACGTTTGGATCAATTTTCCATTCTGTTATATTCACAAGTGCCCAATGGCTACAAAATACATTCAAAATTACAGTAACTCAAAAACACTGAGATCTCCTGCTAACTCGCAGTTCTCTCTTACAGCTAATTTCTCTCTGTATTCCAGCTCTCCCTCTAACTGGTTGTACAAACTTCTACATAACTCAAAAATGTTTCTAGGGTTTCCCCTGGCTGCTTGCCTACTCTAACATTCATCCTACGCTATCTTAGTTCAGTTGCATTCAAGAGCCGAAGTGGAAACTCTTGCTCTGTTTACAATTTCAAAACTTTGCCCCAAAGGGTAAAATTCGACACCGGTTCAAACGTGCCTCCAAAGGTGAATTTTGGCGCTGAGTGGAGGCAGATTCCAAAATCGATTGTAACTGCCCACGTTGGAGTTCTGGAAGAACTCTCACGTGTTGAGTGGTCCCGCCTCTGTGCGCTTGCCAACGATGCTCCTGCATCATACTCCCCTTGACAAAAATTCATGAACTCCTGTCCATGAGCTCCTCTACTGACTTTCCCTGCTTCTGGATAGCAGCTTCGTTTCCCAACTGGCATCTTCTATTGGGTGTCCTGTCCATTTGACCAGATATTCAAAATAAATCCTCCTCCTGGTCTTCTTGCCAATCCTCTGATCAACAATTTTCTCCATCTGCGGCCTTTCTGCCACAGGCATCTGTTTCTCCCACTGAATCTTTCCTTGATCTTTTGACTCTTCAATGTCATATTTCCTGTAAGGGTACAGGTCTGAGACATTAAATATGAGTGAAATGCTCACACCATCTGGCAACTCAATCTCATAGGCGTTTGCATCAAACTTCCTCAAGATCTTACAAGGTCCTATCTTCTTCATCTTTAATTTGTTATATGTTCCCCTAGGGAACCTGTCCTTCCTGAGATGTGCTAAAACCTGATCTCCCACTTCAAATTGAAGTTCCCTGCGATGCTGATCAACTCGGTGCTTGTATTTTTGGTTAGAACTTTGTAATTGTTCTTTGATCCGACTATGGAGTCTCTGCATTTCAGCAGCAAAATCCTCTACTCCAGCACTTCTGATCTCTCCATGTTCCAAGTCCCTTAACTCAGACACTCCCCTGGGTTGCATTCCATAGAGTATTTGGAATGGGCTCCTTCCAGTGCTTCTGTTTGGTGAGTCATTGTATGCAAATTCTGCTTGTGGCAGAATTTGATCCCACTGGTTATGATGTTCAGTAACTAGACTCCTTAATAAATTCCCCAAACTTCTATTTACCACCTCAGTCTGCCCATTTGTCTGAGGGTGATAAGCTGAGCTGAAGGACAAATCTGTCCCCATCTTCTTCCACAACGTCCTCCAAAAGTGACCAACAAATTGTGTCTCTGTCTGAGACAATGCTCCTGGGTAGACCATGAAGTCTCACGACTTCTCTGAAAAACAGATTTGCAACATGTGTTGCATCACTGGTCTTCTGGCATGGGATGAAATGTGCCATCTTTGAAAACCTATCCACCACCACAAATATGGAATCGAATCCCCTTTGTGTTCTTGGCAATCCCAACACGAAATCCATGCTTATTGCATCCCAAGGCCTCTCTGGTATTGGCAATGGTTGATACAATCTAGTGTTCTGTCTTTTCCCCTTTGCATGTTGGCAGATCCTACATTTGTTCACAAACTTTATCACCTCTGTTCTCATACCTGGCCAATAGTATGAACTGCTCAACTGTGCAAATGTTTTATCGTGGCCGAAATGTCTAGCCAATCCTCCACTATGCTTCTCCTTCAGAAGATTGTCCCTCATTGAGCATCTTGGTATGCACAATTGATTTCCTCTGAACAACAATCCTTCCTAAACCATATACTCTGTCCACTGACTTCTATCTCTCAGTACAGGGCTTGTACATGCTTCGTAGGCCTCCTTGAAATCTGTATCATCACAATACATATCCTTAAGGTGTTCAAACCCCAAGGTCTCCACCTGGAATTCTTGCAGAATTAAACATCTCCTGCTTAACGCATCAGCAACCTTGTTAGTATTCCCAGCAATATGTTTTATGACAAAAGTAAAATTTTGCATAAATTCAACCCATTTTGCATGCCTCTGATTCAGTTTTTCTGGTCGGGTTATGAATTGTAAAGCTTGGTTATCGTTGTACAAGACAAACTCTTACAGGACAAGATAATGCCTCCATTTCTTCAAAGCTTGAATTATGGCATAAAACTCCTTGTCGTATGTGGAGTATTTCCTCTTAGTCTCATTCAGCTTCTCGCTGAAATAGGCAATAGGTCGATTGTCCTAACTCAAAACTGCTCTTATTGCAACTCCACTCGCATCACATCTCACCTGAAATGTCTTTTCGAAATTCAGCAAGACCAAAATTGGTCATTCCGTTATCTTCTCCTTTAATATGTTGAAGCTCTTTTCGGCCTCCTCTGTCCATTTAAAAGACTTGTGTCGCTTCTTTACTGTATCCATCATGGGTGCACAAATCCCACAGAAGTCTCTAATGAACTTTCTATAAAAACTTGCTAAACCATGAAAGCTCCTTACCTCGAACATGCTCCTTGGTGACAGCCACTCCCTAATCGCTTTCACCTTCTCTGGATCCATCTTCAATTCATTCGAAGATATCACAAAACCCAAGTAAATGAGCTCTGTCTTCATAAAAGAGGATTTCTTCAAATTGATCAACAGCTTCTCCTGTTGTAGCCTCCTCATTACTAGCGTTAGGTGCCTCAAATGCTCCTCTTTAGTCTTGCTAAAGATCAGTATATCGTCCAGATATACAACCACGAACTTGCCAATGAAATCTTTTAGAATTTCATTCATCAACCTCATAAAAGTACACGGGGCATTCGTCAAGCCAAATGGCATAACTAGCCACTCATATAGACCTTCATTTGTCTTAAAGGCTATTTTTCATTCATCACCTTCTCTCATCCTGATCTGGTGATATCCACTTTTCAGATCTATCTTAGAAAAGAAATTTGCTCCACTTAAGCAATCCATTAAGTCATCCATTCTCGGTAAAGGAAACCTGTACCTGATGGTGATCTTGTTGATGGCTCTCGAGTCTATGCACATTCTCCATCCTCCATCTTTCTTTGGGCTTAACACAGTTGGTACTGTGCATGGGCTCAAACTTTCTCTGACTAAACCCTTATCCAGCAACTCTTGGACTTGGTTCTTCACCTCCTCAGTTTCTCGAGGTGTTAATCTGTACGCTGCCTTGTTCGACAGGCTTGCTCCTGGTATCAAGTCGATATGATGACTGATACTCCTGATGGGTGGCAATGAGTTTCGCAGCTCATCCACCACTATATCAGCAAAATTATCCAACAGCTCCTGAACTTCTTCAGGCAAATCATCCATTGATGTACTCGTAAGGATGACTCTGGGCTTCCTCACCACGGCGAACTACATCTCCTGTTCTTCCTTGACTTCTTTCAGGAGTTCCTTCCCACTCATGAGAAGTATGCTTGTGTTGGCTTCCTCCTTCGCTCTCTTCTCCTCCATTGGTAGCAACATATGCGTCCTACCATTCTTCTCCAATGTATATGTATTCTTCCTTCCATCGTGAATGACATTTCTATCAAACTGCCATGGTCTTCCCAACAAAATGTGGCATACGTCCATGGGAATTACATCACATGGGATTTCATCTTTATATCCTCCTATTTTAATTTCAACTAGGCATTGTTTAGTTATCATTACCTGGTGTCCTTTTTGCAGTCATGAGAGTTTGTATGGCCTTGGATGTGCAGTTGTCTTCAGCTCCAATTTCTCCACCATCTCTGTGGATACTAGGTTGTCAGTACTCCCACTGTCAATGATCACCTTGCATACTTTATCCTTAGTCTTGCAAGCTGTCCTGAAGAGACTGTTTCTCTGCACTGGCTTTTCAATTTCTGCCTCTGGTTTTAAGAGAACTTTTCTCAACATCAGGGATGCTCCATCCTCTGCTCCTTCTGCTTCAACATCTCTTTGCCTTGCTTCTGAAATGTGAGCTTCTCCTCCTTCCTTCTTCTTCTCGGGACATTCCCAAGACATGTGCCCTATCTTTCCACAGTTATAACACCTTACTCCTCCTCTGCCTCTTCCTCTAGAAGAATTTCTTCCACCATTATGTCTTCCTCCTGAACTTCCTCCTCGTTCTGAGTGATTGTGTGGTTTCTCAGCCTCGTCCTTAGACTGATGTGCTCTGTCACGGTTAAATCCCTTGCTTTTGCTTGGGATCGAGCTTTTACCTCTTCCTCGCTGGTTCTGTTTTCTGGCCAGCTTCTCCTCTGCCTTCAACGCAAACTGATAAGCATCTTCCACAGTCCTTACTGACATCATGCTAAGCTCGTCCTGGATTTCATATCTCAAGCCATTTATATATCTGGCGACTCTTTCTTCGTCTCTCTCCCTTTGTCCAGTTCTGATGTTCAGCCGGTAGAACTCCTCGGTGTACTCCTTGACTGTCATCCCTTTCTGTCTCAGGTTCTGTAGCTTCCTAAACAGATTGATCTAGTAGTCTTTGGGTATGAACTTAGCCTTCAGTTTGGCTACCATCCTGTCCCAACTCTTTATCCTCTGTTTGCCTTTACTTCTCCTCTCAGCCTGCAGTTCGTCCCACCACGGTGTTGCATGCACTTTTAGCCGGGTGACTGCCTGCTTCACCTTCTTCTCCTCATTGACATCTTCATAGTCGAAGTGTTTGTCCATGGACCTTATCCAGTCCAACAGTTCTTCAGCATCTAGATTTCCCTCGTACATGGGGACCTCTATCTTAGCTCTGCCTCCCAATCTAGCAACTGCTCTCAACAAACGTTCTCCTGCAGCATCCTCTCCTGCAGCTTCTTCAACCTCCACCTCTTCACTTTCTGCATCACTGACATCCCCAACGTCAGGTGCTCTTCTCTGTGCTGCTTCCATTATTTCCAATCGGGCGCGAAGCTCTCACATCTCCCTCTCTACAGCACGGTTGGCTAAAGGTGGCTCTCGTCTTCTTGGCGACATTATGTTGACTATCTGTCACACACAGAGTACAACTCCGAGTTCTCTGTCTCCTTCTTTTCCTCCTTCGCCTTAAGTCTACAGACGAAAAACTGATGCTCTGATACCACCTGATGCAGACCCCTATCCCTCCTCAGGGCTGCGCGACCTCCCGGTCAGGATCTTCTGGTTCGGGAACCAAAATGGCTCTTCTGGTTCCAAACTGGAACCCTTTGAAAACGAACACACACACAAGTCCCCCACAAATGCTCAAGTGGCTTTTCCAAGCGCCAAGCGTGAGCTCCCACAGCACACGACCAAGAGTCGTGACCTTGCGCTAATCCAAAAAGGACGCTTATCGGGGACCGGAACTTCACAAGTCAAGCGTCCCGTCCCTTCGTCCTTCAAACCCTCGGTTGCCGAAATGTCGAAATGTTCCAGCGCCTATTCTTTTGGGTTTTCGCGTTTCGTGAAACCTGGGTGCAAGGGATATCTCTGCTCTTTAGAATCCCCGGTTGCCGAAATGCCGAAAAGGGCTTAACGGCTCTGGCTCATACTATTCCTCCGAAGGCTTTCGAGGTTTCGCGATTTCGCTAGTCGGGGCTCCACGTCTCCCAACTCCTGGCCTCTCGAAATGCCGAAATGACGGTCCACGACAAAGCGCTGCCGGCTTTTGCGATTCAAGATATCGCAATGCAAGCGTTCCCCCGCTCCCCTGTCTTTCGGGTTCCCAATTGCCGAAATACCGAACTGTCCCGACGCCTATTCTTTCGAGGTTTCACGATTCAGGGAATCGCGATGCAAGGGCCCCGCTCCTCTGTCTTTCAAGTCTCCGGTTACCGAAATACCGAAATGTTTTGGCGTTCGTTCGTTTAGGGTTTCGCGATTCAAGGAATAGCGATGCAAGGGTCCCGCTCCCTTTATTTTCGAATCCCCAGTTACCGAAATACCAAAATGTCGAAATGCTTTGGACGTCAAACAACCCTCCCCGCTAACCTCCTCGCAACTCCACCTTATCCAACGGCTGGCAGGGTTTTGACGTGTCTCCTCAAGGACTCTCCACCGTCCGTTCAGATCTTCGGGATATCCCCTCCCGGATCTACGCAGCGTTAAAGCCTGAACTTCTCCCTCAAATCAGACGGTCTGCAGGATCTTCCGCTGCTATCCAACGCTAGACGACGTTCTTCCTCCTAAGCTTTTACTCACTTCAGACTTAGAATATTTTCTAAGTCTTTGAAACTCAGTCTTCGTTCCTTCCGGGGAATGAGTTCTTGGATCTCGATAACACTTTCCAGAGCATTATCCCTCCTGAGCTTTGTCTTCTTCAGACTTCGATTTCCCGCGCACTCCTTGCATCTGAGGGATTTCGATAACTCAGATCCACAGTATTTCTTGCAGAGAAATTCCTCCTGATCTCCTTACGTTCCTCTCTAGCTCGATGCATGCCTTGCAAAGCTTCCAATGAAGAGAAACAATTGAAACTGGAAAAACTCGCAGTTCCATCCCCTTGTTCATGTAAACAGAAAAGACAAGAAAATGCAAACAGTCCACACACCATACGTTTGGATCAATTTTCCATTATGTTATATTCACAAGTGCCCAATGGCTACAGAATACATTCAAAATTACAGTAACTCAAAAACACTGAGATCTCCTGCTAACTCGCAGTTCTCTCTTACAGCTAATTTCTCTCTGTATTCCAGCTCTCCCTCTAACTAGTTGTACAAACTTCTACATAACTCAAAAATGTTTTTAGGGTTTCCCCTGGCTACTTGCCTACTCTAACATTCATCCTACGCTATCTTAGTTCAGTTGCATTCCAGAGCCGAAGTGGAAACTCCTGCTCTGTTTACAATTTCAAAACTTTGCCCCAAAGGGTAAAATTCGGCACTGGTTCAAACGTGCCTCCAAAGGTGAATTTTGGCGCTGAGTGGAGGTGGATTCTAAAATCGGTTGTAACTGCCCACGTTGGAGTTCTGGAAGAACTCTCACGTGTTGAGTGGTCCCACCTCTATGCGCTTGCCAACGATGCTCCTGCATCAGGACGTGTCCTCATGTGCTCTCCACAAGGGACGTTGGGTTATAAGCCCAACCGCACTTATCCCTTCTCGGATAAGTTCCCCACTTATCCCTTCTTGGATAAGTGTTCTCACAGATCAACTCAACTCAATTCATAGAGGAGTATGATCTGGAGAAAGTTTGTCACACATGGCACTCCATGTGGACTTCTAAAAGCTACACCCTCTAGAAACACTAGGGTCAACTCCCATAGTGTGTGAC
>ML787326.1:118312-193119 GCA_009831015.1 Picea engelmannii
AGGGGAGGTAGGTGCAGGGGGGGTTCTCTTCGATCCCAGAGGAAAAAGAATCCTAAATTATCATTGGAATCTCGAAAAAGACACAAATAACAAAGAAGAGGCCTACACCTTACTAAAAGGTCTTCAACTTGCAAAAATCCATCAAATCCACACTCTAAATGTCCTAGGTGACTCCAAAACTATAATAACGCTGATGGTTCACGTGACTAATCCAAAAAACTTAAGCTTAAAATGAATAATCGATCGAATACGAGTCGACTCTCAGTCCATTAAGATAAATTTCTACCACATTATGAGAGAGAACAACAAGGTAGCAGATAATTTGGTGAATGACGCCATTGGAAAATTGCCTTGAACCATAGGCATGGAAGGTGTTGAAGCAGTAGCCCCCCTGATCTAATGCGCCACATGACCAGGAGCCAGTGCGCGAAGGTCGGGGGAGGGGCTAGTCGGGGCCCCAACACATGCACAGACAGATGGAATGGGCATGTGGAAAAGGGTTGGGGTGGGGTCCCTCGAGGTTTCAGCAAAAGCAGGGACAAGTGGACCGAGCAAGCGGAAAAGGTTGGGGTGGGGCCCTTAGGGGCTTCAATGCACACACATCCAGGTGGATCAGATGCATGGACAACATAGTAGGAGGGGAGATGAGGTTAAGGCACGCGGAGCAGGCCAGCGTTAGAAGGAGAAGGTGGCAAGGGTGGAAGGAAAGTCCCATCGACCACTGTGCAACGACGACTAATAGATCAAGTGTGGGTTTCATCATGGTTTGTGATGCTCAAGAGTTTCATCCTTCAACTCTCATGGGAGCTTAGGAATTCAAGGATCTGCAACAGATGGACAAGGCGTGCAAGAACCCAGTCACACAGTTTAAGCATCAAGGTGACGTCGGGTTCATCTCCAAGTCTGGAAACATGGAGGCCGAAGGTACAACGCACAGGGAAGATTTCATGACCTTTCTGGCTGGCACGAATTCACCATTAAACGAAACATGGGGGATTTATGTAATGTACTCATCCCTGCTTGTGAAAAGACATTTAGCGGTCTGGGTAAGTCTCTCTAGTCACCCCTTATCATTTGTTGTCCAATTATTTTCCCTTCAGAATCTCATTTCTTCTCGCCTCACCCAAAATTCCTCACCCTTCTCTCCTTCTAGTTTATGCCTCACCCAGAATGTAACTCAGAGGGATCAACTGGTCTTATCCTTCCCCTCCTAGCGCTTTGAGTTTTCTCTTCATCTGGTCCCGCTTTTCAGTCACCACACCTTGTCTCAATTTTTTGCTCGGAGCCTGTTTCCGTCGGTCCCGTGGACTCTAGACTCTCTAGACCCACCTTTTCACCTTCCCTTAGACAACTTTCTTTTTTAGCCCTTCCCATGGTCTCTGTACCTGCCGAATTCGCCCACTATCTCCTTTTCCATAGTCCTATCCTCTCGTTGCGACCGAGTGGCTTCACAAATAGTCTAGACACAACTTTTAGACTCCCAACGCTCATAGCCATGCAGGGTGGTAAAGACTTCTTCATGGATTCTGGAAAATCGGATGATGATTCAATTGAGGAAGAATGCATTGGCTATCACAGGATGAGAATTCAGCTTGGAGCTCTCAACTCCACCGGGACATTTGAACTTGAAATTATGTCCCAGCACATGCACATGATAGAGAGACTCCAAGATGAGAGCTATGCTCAAAGGAGCCAGATTGAGGAACAACACATCAACATGGAGACAATGCAGCATTGTCTGGACCAACTGGAAGGAGTGCATCATCAACCAAGCAAGCCAGAAAGTCAATAGGGAGCACCCAAAAATGAAAATTCAGTCTCAGTGAATCAAATTTCGGATCTTAACGAGCCTCATCCAGAAGCAATTCTGGAGCATCAACAGATCAAATTGGAATCGGGTAGTTGAGCCCTGTAAATATTTTGCTATCATGTTTTGTTTCTCGCTATGTATCAATGGTATCTTCTACCGATTGTACTCGGTGAAATACAAGCACAACAGTTTTGTTAGGGAAGGAGGACGCACCATGAAAATTGTTTTTGTTTCGAATCCTCTAGGTGTTATAGTCTCTAATATAGTTCCTACTTCTCAAAGGTTTATAATGGCCCCTCTTTTGTAAATCAGTGGATTTATCCACACTTTTAATATATTTTTCCTAGTTTCTGTTAAAAAAAAATGATGGGGTTATAGTCGAAGATCACATGGATAATTTTTTGGCTTTCTTTCAACTCCACCCTATCAGTGATGATGCTGAAGATTTGGCAATGAAACGTTTCTCTGCCACTCTTCATAGAAATGCTAGGAAATGGTATGACGGTCTCCCTGATGCCAACATTACATCTATGGACCAACTGGAAGAAACCTTTCTCAAAATATGGAATATTAAAATAGAAGATATCCACATGTTGATTAAAAGACTTGAACACATGAAACAAACTCAGAATGAGACTGTCAAGGAATTCACTACCAGGTTTGAGAATTTGCTACACCAGATTCCTATAAGCCATCACCCTAAAGACAAGTACCTTGATGATCTCTATACCAATGCACTCTCAGTGCATTTAGGGTTTCTCCTCAGTAAAAAGAGGCCAAGAACAATCCAAGAAGCTTATCACATGGCTATATAAATCGAGGCAAATATCTCCTTGTTCAAGGGAGGACACCTCTTTACTCCAGAAACTAAAGTTGATGACCCCGAAGATGCCCCATATGCTCTTAGTCTGGAAAGACTAGTCTCCTTTCAAAACCTTGTTAGTAAATTCCGAGAAAGAAAAGAACAATTCATCGACCAACAAGAAGTTGAGGAGAAGGATCCTAATGAGGTTTTCCAATCTCATGAGGAAGAGCAAGAAATTACTCATTCTTCTACCGAGGATAATGAAGACATGGTTGAAGAGCAAGAGCTTGAAGATATCAAACATGTTGATGAAGTATTGATGTGTGCTCCTCCCTCTAATGAAGCCATCCAAGGGCCTATTCCTTCTGCACAAGAAGAATAGGACGAGGTTAGTCACTTTCCTTTTCAAGTTTTTGATGACACCTTATTCTATGATTCAGAGGAGGAAGAAGAAAGGGAATCCTTGGACAAAACTAATCCCCCTTATTATGAATTTGAAGATGTAGAGACAAGTCACGAGGACGAGACAATGGTGCATGCTCTTAATGAAGTTATCTGAGTCCGCGAAGCTGTTGCATAAGAAGAAGTAAACACAATGTGTTATTTTCCTTTCCAAGAGTCTGATAATGCTTTATTTTACGATTTGTAAAGTGAAGAAGAGTTAGCGGAGCCCTTGGATGTTTTAAGCCCTTGATGTTATGATAAAGACGATGACTTTGTTAATAATAATGATGAATTCGTACAAGTTGGAAAGCGTAAAAGGGATGTAATTGGATATGATGGGGATCCCATTTACGATATTAAGGGTCATTTCCAAAAGTTGCATGTACAACTATCATACGAGGTTACTAGTAATTTTTACATTTGGCAACAAGGAGATGATATGATTACAAGCCTTTTTCAGACACCCAAGGATGACCTGGATTTTCAGTCATACCTTGAGGATTTTGATGAATATTCCTTTGAGCACTTGGATTTATTCCATGAAGAATATTATCAACCACCGTTGTGCTCAGATATTGATAAAGGTGAGGACATTGCTTGCCTGGAGAAGGATCCTTGTGACAATGTTTTTCGGCTCCCTTCGACTATTTTATCTCGCTATGTCACTAAAGGTGTAGTTGGGAAGCATGTCCTTTGTCTTAATTTTTCTCTGAGGCAAAGCCTACATTTAGAATTCAAGGGTTGGTTGAATACCTTAAAAAGAAGTTTATTATTTCGGTCTTTCAACCTTCCCTTAAATTTTAATTCATCCTCTAGGTTCTTATTGGTCCCTTTCCAGACCTTGGGATGTGACTATGTAATGTCCACGATGGCCTAGGAAGCAAAAGGAGTGGTTCCACTAGCCTAAATTGGTTCCCGTAGGCTAAGTCAGAAAAGTTACGTAGGGAACTCAACTTTTGCCTAGGAAATGACTTTATAAAGTGAAAAAGGGAAAAAGTGAGACATGGGTCTTAGGCAAATAAAGTCACTTAAAAATTATAAAGTGTGCAAGCATAAAGTGACTTTAAAAAGAAAATTAAAAGTAAAGTGAGCGGGAAATAACTCAATGGAAAAATAAAAGAGGGGAAAAGAGGAGGTGCCCCTCATTCTTACATTCATTCATGTGGAAAAATAGATTTTTGGGAGAGCTCTTGAGGAAAGATTCTAGGGTTTGGGAAACCCTTGTTCATCTATTGGTTTTGGTGTTGCTACGATACACCCTAACTAGTCTTGGGTTCAGAATCATTTAGATTTTGAAAGTGTGCTTCATTCCGAAGGATTTCACCCTTTGTGGAAGAATATTTGTTGATAGTGGAAGCATATATTGACTAAGAGGACTGTTCATACCATCTTGGGGTCGATTCCTTGCAACTGGGAGAATGCACCCATTGTTGGGTCGTGATACTCCCTGACAGGCCAAGTTTCTATTATTGAGGGGCGATTTTGCGGCTGAAACGAAACCATATTACTTTTGGGCATTTTCCCTTTTCTAGGCAATTCGTATTGCCTATTGGTGGAGCGATTTGGGAGTGGGAGACTATGTATATCAACGCAAGTCCTTATTCTCTATTGGGTGGCGCCTTACCTCTAATTTGGGCACATCTATTGGTCTATACACACAAAATGTTGTTGTTGATTGAATACTAAGATTTATCTCAAAGGTGGGCACATTTACTCTTATTTCTGAGTGTGGAGACTTGTAATTATTTTTGGGGAATCAATATTTCTGCTTGGGCAAGCGCCAACACTCATACTAGGTGTATAAGATTGGCATTCACCCTCTATTGGCTGCTACATAAATATATTCATCTGAAGGCAAATTTTGGAGGGTCGAATCTCTAGTGGGTAGAGTCTATGTTGATTAATTGGGTTGGTTGTCATTGATGTCAACTCTTGAAGAAAGTTCGGTAGTGAATTCCAGTAGCACAAAGGTTTGGGTAATGGACCCAAGTTTGTTTGATGTATAATGGTACGAGTTTTTATATATTTGCAGGTAATACTATTCTAGATGGATAGTGCATGTCATGCCATTTCCGGTGGTATGTGGAACGCCACATAACTCCTCACGGTTTGAGAGTTATGGCCTTACAAAGTTGAAGGACCCTCGTATGATTCGCTTGAAACCCCAAAAGGTCAAAGAAGTCAAAGTGCTTGCAAAGAAGAAATTATTTAAATAATAAAATGAAGTGACAAAGTCAAGGAGGATTATTTAAATAATAAAATAAAGTGACAAAGTCAAAGATGATTATTTAAATATTAAAGTGACAAAGTCAAAGATGATTATTTAAATATTAAAGTGAAGTGACAAAATAAAAAATGATTATTTAAATAATAAAGTGAAGTGACAAAGTCAAAGAGATTATTTAAATAATAAAGTAAATGGAGAACTTTCTAATTATGGAAAGTGGTTATAAGAAGGTTAACCCTAAAATGAGGAAAATGGGTTAAATGGTCAAGTGGCTATTGGATACATGGACAAATGACAATTTGGACAAAGTTGGACATAGGTGATTATGTGGACAAAGTGGCCTAGAAGATGCTTCTAAGGAAGCTACTTGAAGAGTATAAATAAGAGGTAAGACTCTCTCATTCGAATCACACTTGAGCATATTGAATATCTATAGGTGACTGAGGTAACCAAAGGATATCTAAGCCGAATTTGAGAGGGAAGGTGAAGTAAAAAAGGCTAAAAATCAAGGGAGGATAAATTCTTTTGATGATGTTTTCTAAGGTATGTTATTTACAGGTCATATCACCATTTTCGCAATAATTTTTTTTCTAGAATGATTCAGACCGTGAAATTGGAGGCCATTGAGAAAACATATCCAAGTAGCTATGGTACGAATTTCAGCTTGTGGATCGTTGTATTTTTGGAGTTACACTCCGTGGAAAATATGGTTTGTGGCTAGTCCTGAAACTAGTCTAAAACAGGTGTTTCGGGTAAAAACGTCATAATTTCTTCATAATAGATCCAAATTCAGTAATACCAAATGTGTTGGCTAGAGTAAATTCTGTAGTATTATGTGTAAAAATTTTAGATCCATACAACAAATATTATGTGCGGGGCATGCTCTACAAGTTCGCTCTCTAGAATAAGACAAAATTCAAAAATGTATGGCATTTTTGCTATAACTCCTTTTCTCAGAGGTTCCAAGTAGTGACACCTGGAGGAATTTCATAAAACACACTGAAAAAAATTGTGTACTATTTTTAGATCTTTATTCATTACAGGTACATAGTTATGATTATTTCAATTTAGGATTGTTGACTAATCTAAAACTAGTCATGTGAGACTAAAGTAAAGTTTGATGAAAATGCTAGTACCTTGTTGTTAAAATTAAGGAAGGTTTGCAGGTTGAGGTATAGGTTGGTGCATGGTTGATGCACTTGTTTATGGTACAAGTTGATTACAGGTTGTTTGGTAAAGGTTGGTGCATGGTTGATGCACTTGTTTATGGTACATGTTAATGCATGGTTGATACATGGTTCAGGTTATTGGTACAAGTTGTTTGGTGCAGGTTTATTGGTACATGTTTACAATAGTATATCTCATAATGATAATGTGAGAGTGGTTCTATCATTCTACTTATACATCGGGGCGGTTGGACGGGGCAAGGATAGGTGGTTGTAGCCACCTTACGGTTGTAGTCGGAGAACATAGGGGGTTGTAGCCTCCTTTTGGTTGCAGCCAGAGAATTGGAGAGTTGGAGCTTCCCTTAGGTTGTAGCCTGAGAAACTATGGGGTTGGAGCCTCCTTCCAGTTGCAGCTGGAAAACAAAGGAAGTTGGTGCTTCCAATGAATGTAATTCTTCAAGACATATAAGAAAAAACATTCTATGGTTTTCTCCCGTTTTGGGTTTCCACGTAAAAACACTGGTGTACTATGTATGTGTATGATTGTTCATTTGTTCATTGTTTATTTACTCTGCAAATATTGGATTAATGCTACATTGATATAACACTTGCATTATATGGTTACAAAAAATTAGATTGTTCTATTACCGATTCACCCCCCTTCTCAGTAATCCAACAATTGGTATTAGAGAAGGTTCCTTCAGAAATCAGTTTAACCATTGAAAGGTAGATCATGGAGAGCAACAACATGTATAAAAATGGAATACCACACTTTGATGGACAAAAGTATGCATTTTGGAGCATAGGGATGAAGACATATATACATGCAGAGGGATTTGAAATTTGGCAATCAATTGTAGATGGATACACAACACCAACAGTTCCGCCAACAAATGACAAAGCTATGAAACTCAGTCAAAATAATTCCAAAGCTATAAATGCACTTCTAAATGGTCTTGGAGAATAAGTATTCACCAAACTTGCACATTGTAAATCCGCTAAAGAGATTTGGGACAAACTTCAAAATATTTATGAAGGAGATTCAAAAGTCAAAGAAACAAAGCTTCAAACTTACATAGGTCAGTTTGAACAACTAAAGTTCAAGGAAGATGACAACATTGCAACTTACTTTTTACGAGTCAATGAAACAGTAAATGCAATCTTGGGATTGGGAGAAGAAATCAAAGAATCTGTAATTGTTCGAAAGGTACTAAGATTTCTTCCTATGAGATTTGACCCTAAGATATTAGCACTAGAAGAAAGAGCAGATCTAAACTCAATAAGCATCGATGAACTACATGGAATCTTCATAGCATATGAAATGAGAACTGAACAGGAAAATCCAATATAAAAGAAGCAGCCTTCAAAGCATCCAAAAGTTCAAAGAAAAAGGGAAAGCAAAAAGAAAAATAACATAGCAACAATAGTGACGTCTCAGAAGATGATGAAGAAGTGGCCAACTTTGTTAGAAGATTGAACAAGAGAACCAACGACATGTATAGAGGTAAGCTTCCTTTGATTTGTTTTAATTGTGATGGTATTGGTCATTTTGCTAACAAATGTATTCATAAGAAAAAGATAAATGATGAAGGTTACTCAAATAACAAACAAACATATAAAGGAAAAAGAACCACAAAGAAAGTTTTCAAGAAAAGCTTACGCACCAAAGAAGACATCTCATAATCAGATGAAGATGAAGTCAGTGACAGTGAGACAGAAAGAGTTCTATTCATGGTAGTAGAAGACTCCGAAGAATAATATGAAGAGGCCGAAGAAGAATATGAAGAGGCATAAGTTGACTACTGAGAAGAATTGTTGTGTGCCATAGAAGTTATCAGAAGAGAAAAGAAGAAAAACAAGAAACTACAAGCGGAACTAGACAAGAAAGAAGACACTCAGGAACTAGAACAAATGATCACAAATTTGAAGGTTCAAATTGAAGAAGATAAAAGAATTGAAGAAACACTCAAAGAACAACTAGAAGGAAGAGACTTTATCATTGGAAATTTGGAAGCAGAAATTGTCACATTAAGAAAGGATCTTCAAAAGAAAAATATGCAGAATAGCTCAAAAGTTTTGAATGACATTATCAGTAGTCAAAAACCTCATTGTGACAAGTCTGGACTTGGATATAATCAGACAGAAAATGAATCAAGCTCCAAAACAATAGAACAAGAAACATATCCAAAAAGCTATGCAAAAACAATCAAAGGGGATAGGAAGGTCTACAAAGAAAATTACAGGGACGCTCCTCCACCGAGAAGATTCATATTTCAGAATCAATGACCGACAGAAACAGATAGGCCTAAGGAAGAAGAAGGATTCATAAGAGTACCTCCTTTCAGAAGATATTCAACTCCTAGGTATCAAACTATATTTTTGGTTTATGTTATGCATGTAATAATTTTGGATATAAAGCTGTGAATTGCAGAGCTAACAACAAGAACATAAACAACTTTGAAAGTTATACACAAAAGAGTTATCCAAGAAGGCCTAGTGAAACACAAAGAATAAGTTACAACAGTAATGAATCTTTGAGCACTAAAGTGGAATTCTTGTTATTGGATAAATCGGTAGGTGTGGACACTAACATATCTCCCTAGATCCGCCTGGATCTAGAGCAAAACAAGACAGGACATGAATCTTTCCCTAAGTTGCGGTCATTGAATCTACTATTAAGAAGGAATGAGTGACATACCTTTATATCGCTTCCTTAGGTCTTTGTTGTTCCCGCTTCGCTCCGGTGTTCTTGTGAAATCAGGTCCAAGACAACACAAACCAACCAAAGTGAAGATAGCAAAGTATATTCAATGTCAACCTATGCATATGATCAAGGAGTTATGCAATAAAATAAGAGTGATTTTATGGGAAAGGGATATGCCGCTGTATTATGTTAAATGAAAGTAGAAGATACAACCGGATCGTCTTGATGTCGCAAGCTTCCTTTCAGTGACCCTTGGTTCCAACACACACTTGCTCTGCACTTGCATGAAGAAGATCCAATACGACTTGATAGACCAAATAAAGTCTTCAATCTTCTATCCAAGCAGATTCCTTCATACAATTCTTTCACCAATTCTTCATTCAATCTTGCTTAAGCTTTTCCATGAGAAACCTTTCAATATATAGGAGAAGGAGAGATGGTTAAATGGATGAGGATGATCCCACTAAATATGAGAAGTTAGTAAGATGCCAACCATGCGAATGCCAACTCATTTTCTAGAAGATTCCCTTCTAGAACCTTCGTGACCTCTTATCTTTTCCAAGCTTTGAAACAGGTTCACACACTACCTATAGAGCAGACTACGAACAATTCCCACCCTAAGTTTGGGTTGCCTGCGAGAGTCTAGGATTTTCGCACCCTGTAATATAGGTAGCCTACGAACTCATCTTAAAAATGTGTTTTTTGGAAGAAGACAACAGTCACTTTTTTTAGGCAAAAAGTCCTTGTGGGAGCCTGAATACATCACTTGTAGAGACATCACCAGAGTGACCAAAATCATGTGTAACAATGCTACAATTGTAACAACTTTGGACACATGGCCAAAGATTGCAGAATGACAGTCCCTCTTAGAGAACCACAACAGAACAACAACAATCATAGACATGAAGCTTAGAAAATGACATGGATAAGAAAGAAGAATCAATATAACAATGAAGGGCTAACTAAACAATGAAGAGCTAACAACAAATTCTCTGCAAAAGTGACATTAAGAGCTAACTAAACATTGCCAATTTTCCTTGTGACAATTTACTATCAATTTGCCTAATCAAAGTCACTTTTTATTGTCTTTTTCAAGCAATTTCAAGGCATAAATCTTGTGGATGTTATAAGATATTAATTGTTGTAGTGTTGCACATTCATAATCAAATAGATTACTTTATGAAGGTTTATTGTCTTATGAAGTACTAACAATCATTTGGTACTTGGGAAGTGGTACGTTTGCCTTGTTGTCTTGTTCTGGGAAGGTACACAATAATATCCATTTGCTTCATCCTTTAAGACATAAAAGAAACCTTTGATTTGAGTGATCTTTGAGAGGGGAAGGATTTCCTTGTGACTACTTGCGTTATCCTTCTACAAACCCCCTAGGTCACCGGGGATGTCTCCCCTTGGGTAGTCTAGACATACTCCTAAATAGAAAGGGATCTCCTATTAAGGTGACAGTGATAGGTTATTCCTAGTTACGCCAATTTTGTATCCACTTGCCTTGGGATTTTGGGAAATTACAAATTGCACGATAACAATGCTCAATCTAGAAGAGAATGACCTAGAAGATTTTGTCAAAGAAGAAATTCTAGAACTAGAGGAAGATGTTGCCAAGGCAGACCAGAAGACTAATCTTTTCAAAGCAAAGAGAATCATTGTTGATTTTATCAAGGATCATTTGATCCCTCATGTCTTATAATTGACAACTCCTAAGCAAATGTTTGATGCCTTATCCCGATTATATGAAGGCAAGAATATCAACCAGAAGATGAACTTGCGGACACAACTCAAGAATATGAAGATGTAGAGTTCAGAAACCATTCAATCCTACTTCACAAGGATGTCTCAAATTGGAAAAGAACTTGAAGCCATTGGAGACACAGTTCAAGAACTTGAATCGGTGATGACTACATTGAATGTTCTCTCAAGATCTTGGGAATCATTCATTCAGGGAATATGTTCAAGAAGAATTCTAACAAGGTTTAGCAGACTATGGGAGGATTGCACTCATGAAGAAGCTAGATGGACATAAGAAGGATGGATGGATGAAGTGTAATAAGTAGAATGGTTGCCCATTTGAGAACTTTCTCCTGGAAAAGCGAAGCTAGGATTGGGTCTATGGGAAGTAAGATTCCAACCTCCCACTATGAGAGTCAGTTGATGGACATGACTCCCATCAAACGAAAATGTATAATAAGGAAGCATCATGCCCCCATACCCAAAACTAGTATTCACATAAGAAGGTGAGGCAGAGGATGGAAAGTGTGAAGACATGTCTGGAATATCACGAGAAAGATGATTGGAGGCCCAAGGTATCGACTGAGTATCATGATCTAGCCTACCACTCGAAAATACAAAAGGATTCATCCCCATGGAATGAGAAAAGACCATGGGTTGGGTAGCGCTAATTGAGGGAGTCACAGGGGCTCCACTAACCATATCAATGAAAACTCATGATGCAATACAAAATCCTAAGGCGAACTAACAATCAAATAGCACGCCAAAATAAACAAAATTCCAACATGCACACAAAAAAGATATAGTGGCTGAAAGGGACTCCCTCACTAAAGTAGGTATTCCTCGCCCAAGAGGGGCCTGAGACTCCCTTCAAAATATTGGAGGTATTAGAATAAGTTATAAGGTCCATCATGGGATTAACAACGTAGTCGGTCAGATCCCCCCAGAGAGGTAATCCTCCATAAAGGGTGTGTTTTTTCCGACCCTTATCTAACCCAGGGTACCTACAGAATAATCCCTGCAAGTAACCTATGTGGCTACCTATGTCAAGAAACTAAAGCCACCACGATATAACCAATGTGCATGCGAATAATCGTAAGTCAGTTCCACCATATGGGAAGGGTAACAAAGCCCGAAAACTTTAAAGTACCACCTCTCATAGAGGTAAAGGCACTAGCAAGACCCCCATATATGAATAGATCCCTAGAAATATCTCTGGCGCTAAGAAGGTATTAGAGGGATATCTCTGCAACCAACTTCGCGTGACCTCGTGCTTAAATCCGGTGTGAGCGGAGCCTCTTGACATCACCAATTATACAATGGATTTCACCACTCCCCTAGTTAGACACATATGTTGAGTTTAATAGCTTTGAAGAAGTTTACTCACAAAATCCTATTCCAAGGCTCTATATCTTAAGCTAGTTTCTGTACCCTGAAAAGTAAAATCGTTTATAGTCAATTTTAAATTTATCAGTGTTACTTTTAGTGGCTTTGTTTACTCAAAAGATGTGGTCTTGAAACTGATGATGTTAGGACTCAGAAAGTAAAAGAAATGAATATGAATATAATGTAAATTCCTAACTTCAATTCTCAACAAATTATAAGCTTTTTCAAAATACAACTTTCAATTCAGCTCTGCGATTTCAAATAAAATGCAATCTTTCCATACATGTATCAAGATCAATAACAATAACTCAAAAGATCAAATGCCATAATGAAAAAATGTATATTTTTTGTATTTTCAATATAAAGAAATGAAAATGCAAGGACTGAACCATAACTTGATATATAGACCCTACTGTAAGAAAAAAGAGACAAACCAAGCAGGATATCAAGAAGCAAACACCCATCCCAAGATGCAAGAACAACCAATGAAAAATATGATGAGAAAGAAAAACTGCCTGGAAATTTCAACAAAAGAAAGGTTTCTTATCACTCTGCAGGAACTCAACAACTATGTAAGAGACCCAAGAAGACTCAACAATCAAGCAAAAATGGATGATGTACGCGACTGTCTAGGAAATAATCGCGTATGTACGTGCCCTATAGAACGACAGCTCACGTATGTATGCATCTGTCAAGCGAAAAACCGTGTATGTGTCTTAAAACACTGCCAGGTTAAGAATAAGGCCAATAAACTCAAACTCAAAATGAAAAGAGGTTGTCAAGCAATCATATGACAAGGAAACTCAAGCTAACAGAGAGCAATCTAAGGAGAAAAACACTCAAAACCCCGAAAATAAGATTTTATCCCTAGTATGGTCTCCAATTCTGTTACGAGGAAATCAATCTATGGCTTGGGGTAAACCACAACAGACGAAAATGACTGCAGAAATCAACTCTAATATCAAGTATGCTATAAAAATAAATATGCTAATAAAACAAGATAAAGAGCTTACCTCGTCTCGACGTTCAATGAAGTCCACCATTGAGCACTCGAATTAAAACTATATACCTGCAACTTGTCCTCAACAACCAAGATACACAAGAATATTGTGATAATATATAAAGTTAGCACATATAATAGCATAATCCATCAATATTCATAACAAATATGCCCATGGAATAACAATTCAAATATTTGCAAGACATTAATTGGACGAGAAAATAGTATTTCTAGTAAAATATGATCAACAAAAGTGTATGAATGAAAAACTTTTGTGTCGGCACGTCTCAGAATAAAAAAACTAAGTCCCTTCTAGTTGGGCCTCCACAACTTCAATCCTCCACCAAAGGCAATCTCATATAAGAGAGACAATGAGGTTCTCCATCAAAGAGGGAAGATCTTGGGGGATGAACAATGTGTTCAGAGTTTAAAGGAAAAAGGGATGTAGACTCAATATGAAGTGAATAATTTCAGACTCAATATGAAGTGAATAATTTCTCCAGAGTAACTTTGCTCTAAAAATTTGAATTCTTCTCCTTCTTCACAGCTTGGATATGACCCATTTATAGCCTTCAAATGGAACTGAAGGGCCGAGTCAGAACGTTTCCAGTATATGGAAGGTCAAGGATCACGGATCTCATGAAATGACATGAAAACCCGACACCATTTTTTTTAATTTTGGGCACAAAACTCGATGTACGCGGGTTGTAATGGTGCAACCTGTGTATACACAAGTTGTATAGCTGTTAGGGCACGTATATGTGGAAAAATATTATTTTTAGCTCTAGGAATTGCAAAAAGGGACTTCAATTCTGCATAGGTAAATGRAAAAGGCCTTCTAAGCAAGTTGCATGGGGTGAGGAAAATCTTGCTATAACACTCAGAAAACTAAATTCTATGATCGTTGTATTATTTACTTGAAATTCCAAGTTCAAATTTTGTTGGTCTCTGTAAAGTCTATCTGTAAATCCGAATTTAAAATTTGTGTGGTCTTTGCTAAACTTATTGGCAAGTCCAACAAATTAGATTTCCATTGGGTCGCTGCCGTATTTTTTTTGAATTTCCTTAGCTTGAATTCTGTCATAGTCGCTAAGATTTTGTTCGCATTTCGAAAAATTGAATTCCCTCTAGTCTTGGTAAACGATTCTTTGCAAATTGAATGATATACGAATTGTATGCCGATGCTAAACAATTTGCATTCCAAAATTTAATCTGTATGGTCTAAAAAACAAACGTAGATGCTCATCCTAAACTAGAAGCTCGTAGGGCTTTCTAATTATATAAATTCATATGAATCGATGCCATACAAATTTGCAACTTCTGATTGTTGAATTCGTAAATCATTACATTATCAGTTTACACAACTTGGAAACAAAATTGTACATTGACAATCCGGAAATTTAGAATTTTGGATGGCCATATTTTTAAAATTTAATTGCCAATTCAGAAGTCTAGAATTCCTTGGTCATTGTCAATTATGTTTACCCCATTTGAAATTTGATTTTTATTACATTGTTGCATATACATTTATAACTCTGGAAACAAAAATTAAAGGACGATGTCGGGATAAATGCAAATCGAAAACTTAGAATTCGTGTGGATCGTTGCACTTTTAGTTTGAAATTATGGAATAAAGATCTGTAGTGATGTCGTAGTATTAATTGCACATCAGATTGTTATGATAGATGCATTTTAATTTCATGTGCTAGAAACTAAAATCTATGGAGTCTCTTAATAGATTTCCAACCCAGAACTAGAATTTGTATGACAACTTCCTTTTATTTGTAAATCTGGAACTAGGATTTTGTTAGTTGTTATAAAATTGAATTACAGTTTGGAGATTTGTATTAGATATGATCGCTGCATATTTAGTTCACGCATTGAGAAAAAATTTAATATATATTGTCTCTCCCAATAAAACTAGCACAGCTAAGTCGCGACTGGTGAACGTCGAAAGGTGCTTATGGGCTTTATAATCTGTGTGAATATTTTAATATTTTTTTAATTAGGTAGACGTGGCAATAAGTTAGTGAACACAGTAATTTTTAAACACGATTAGGTAAATGTAAAAATATAAACATATAAACGGATGTCTTTATAACAACTCGAAAGTTAATGGATGAAATCAGAGCCATTCATTTATTGTGACAACTAAGAATATTCTAGGCATATTTAATCTTGTCCATAAAAAACGTATTAAGAACTAAAAACCTATTAAATGTGCCCATTGTCAATACATGTACGCCTTTCGACGTAATTAAATTTCAAAAATCAAAATGTATCAAATTGCTGCGATAACTTCGTAGGTATTGAATATTTGTTCTTATATTTTTGAAGTGTGGTCATTACACTTCCACTGGACATTAGAATCTCCTCTTAATACGACTAAACTCAAAATTGATTGATGTTAAGTAATGGTTATTATTCATGGAATAAAAATCTGCTGAGATTATTTTAACAAGTTGAAGTCAACGTTGTCTTATCATAATTTATTAAATAGTAATTTAGTACATAATTTATTTAAATTTATATCGCCAAGACGATTCCAATTATTCGGAAGCATATTATACTAAGCTAAATTGAAATGAAAATAAAGAGTTGTAATAATTGGCGTTGGATGTACTAAGGATAATATATAACATGTATTATAAGACAAGGTTTCTTGACTATCTTAGTGAAAGAATATAATTACGATGTTATAGGAAAAACAACCTGTGATGGAAGTATGTAAAAGAAACATTTAACATATACAATTATGAAATTTCCTTATAAAATTTATTCTAAGAGTACGTACCTTATTGTAACGGCCCTGAATGTTACGACACAAAAATGACATATAACAGGTAATTTCTTTTTTAAAGCATTAAGAACATAATGTCAGCAATAAAATCATATCAACACAACTCGATGACGCCATAATGAATGAATTACACTCAACACATCATCGTAATCAATCACATCGCAACCGACACATCCACAATTTAGTAATGACATATAATCAACCATCATCATAAATGAACGACGACACAAAGTAACAACATCACTCGCTACTCATCACTGATATAAATAATAACGCAATCAATGCACTAATGAAGGATAGCGACGCATAAACATAAAAGGCATAGAAAATTAGCACATCAAGCTTGGAGAAAACTAAGACAACACTCATAAGATAAATATTATAAAATTACTACCCACCCATCTTACCCTACAAGGTTAGGACCTCCATGACACAGAAGAAATGTTCAAGCCCAGGTTCCCATCAATTTTGACCATTTAAGGTCTCAGGGCTGGCGACTGTTCTAAGGAACAAGGAGGTGTCTACATCCCACCCTCCACAATCAAGTCCAAAACGACTAAGCTAAATAACATCATCAACGATCATCCAGGCGCAAAGGCATTCTAATGAACCAACACATGTAACATAAAATTCCATGGTGCAAGAGAACTAAAATATTAAATCCATCTAACAACGACATAAGTCAAGGCACAATAATCTAATTTAAATTTTTAGGTGCAAACAAACATCTACTTAACTTCCAGGCATGCGATTAAATCATTCATCAAATTACAATAATCAACATCATTATCAAGGTAAGCACGTGATCCATTGCCAGATTAATGTATTCACTTACTGATCATTGCGCACAAATAATCCAATCATAAGGAAGTCATACCGCATCATGGTGACAAGCGCATTAGTAAACTAAGTCGTAAACATTTATGCATCAACTTAGATCATAACACAAGCAACCTAACACCTATTCATCAACATCATCCAAGGCACAAGATAAACAAATTCCACACCATCATACATGACATAAAATCCATTGTGCAAGAAGTCTAAAAATCTTGACCATCATACATTGTATGGAAACAATAAATGAAAGAAATCTAATAACAATCAAGCTAATTCAACGACGCAAGGAAAATACATTCGATACATTTTATTGCGCAAAGGTCTAAGATCTAACCATCGTAAAAATCCATGAGCGCAAGAAGTAAACAACCAACAACCATTCATTGCATTGACTATTCATTACGCACAAGAAGAAAATATAAACATTATACAATACCTCCTTCAATACCTTAGATTTCATTCGCGTAAGAAATAAACTAAGTTTAAAAGCATCATTCAAGAACAAACTAAATAACTAAACATCTAAAACCATCATTCAATACATTAAATTCATGCGTGCAAGAAATAAACTAAATCTAAATGAAAATGAATCCATGTCATCTATTGCGCAAGAGTACCCAAGCCTTTTTATTCCAAGGTGCAAAAAAAATCTAATCTCGTAATTGATCTTACTTTTCAATGATTACAAGGTGCTAAGGAAATAAAAAATCTTTAACTATCATTATGACATACCATCCATTTGCGCAAAAGATTCAAGTGATTTGCTTAATCACTCCTCTATAAACATTTACTAAAACAACATTAATAATGACCCTTCATCATAAACAGTTAATAAAAACCGACATTTAATAATGGACATTATTATACACATTTAATATTAACCGAACATTAATAACACTTATACAACATTAATAATAACTGTTCATAACAATTAAATTAAATAGACATTAATGATGAACATTATTATTACCATTAATAATAACATTAATAAACGATTACGCAACCATTAAAATAACCATTCATTAAACATTTAATAAAAGTAAACATTTGAAGCTGAGCATTTATTACAAACTTACATTAATGATGAACATTATTATAAGCTTTCATAATGACATTAATAAAACAAGGAAATACACAACCAAAATGCAGAGGCAACATGCCCCTATGATGGGCATTTTTTTTTTCTCATGCGCATGGTTTATTCACATCAAATAAACAAGGAAAGACACAACAAAAAGCAGAGGAAACATTCCCCTATGCTGGGATTTTTTCTTTCTCACACGCAGATTTTAATCACGTCAAATAAACAAGGAGAGACATGAAAAAAACGTTGAGGCAACATGCCCCTATGATGGACATTTTTTTGCTCACATGCAGAGTCTTTTAACATCAAATAAACAACGAAAGACACAACAAAATTGTAGAGGAAACATGCCCCTATGCTGGGCGTTTTCCTTGCTCACACACAGAGTTTAATCACATCAAAATAAACAAGGAAGACACATAAAAAACGCAGAGGAGTCATGCCCCTATGCTGGGCATTTTTCTTTCTCACACACAAAGTTTTTCACATCAAAATAAACAAGGAAAGACACAACAAAAACTAAGAGGGGGACTATGCCCAACAATATCATACAACCATTACAAATCCATCAACAATAAATCTATGTACACTTCTAACTAATTTACAACTGCAACTTAAAAAAATGTGTACCGTAATTTGACTGATGGCTCGCTGATGTTCTTCGGCTACTGGTGATCCTCCTCGCTCCTGCTCGCTAATCGTTGAGACCTCACCGATACCTCCCATCCAATGCTAGGGGTACTCTTCTTCCCCCTGAGCCCCCTGAGCCGCAAAGGGGCCACAGACACAACCAGAGAATAAGCTAGATCCCAGCTTGCCTCGCAAGGTCGAGCTACCACTCTCCATTCGAGCTGGGTATCCCAACTCCCACAAGAAAAATTAGTCAAGAAAAATACGACAGCATAACCTTACACATACGAGTTGTGATCCATTCCCCTTCTCTGCTATTTCTTTTATAGAGTTCTTCGTAGTGACACTTCTATTTGCACATTAAATTCGTTTTATTAAAAAATAATTAGGAAAAATTATCCCCCATACACTTGTCACCCGATCCCTTAGTTGCATGATAATTTCATTTAATTAATTAAGTTAATTTGTCAATTTCCCTCGTCCACCTAAAAGTATTCCTAAAAACACTCCTTGATGTCCCTTTATTCCTTCACATTCCTTTAATGACTGACGACTTTTTTAAAGCTTAGTTGAGTTCTAATTTGGAAAGTTCTTTAGACTAGATTCCCTTCTATGTTCCACATTCCTTTTGCATTTAATTTTCTCCTTTTTGTCTAAGTTCTAAATTAACAAGTTTTTGCACATAACCAACAATTAAATTTTTGATAAATTATTTCTCCTTTAAATTTTAAATTTGATTTTTCTTCATCCCCGTTTTATTAATTGATTAATTAGTGGTTTTTTTTAGTTCTTATACCCCATTTAGACCTATGCTCTAATTTCAACCGGGCTTAGAAAAATTGTTTTTAAGGGAAATTTTATAAATTTTAAACTTTAATCATACAACATTTATTTTAAGGTTGACCAAGTCAAAATAAGATATTGTTTTCTAGGTACCTAGGTTCATTGACTCACTAGAGTTAAGAAATCGTGACGTTCCCTTCAGGACGCACTACGTGCTCCAAGGGTGCCACTCACCTTTATTCATGTTTCATTTATGCGGCGTGCCCTTCAAGACACACTACATGCTCCAAGGGTGCCACTCACCTTTTGAATGATTTTGGTAGATGTCCAACCATTGGAGTCAAAACTCTGTTAGGCGACCTTGTGGGAGACCAAGGGCCTCTAAGGAATAAGGACCGTGCCTTATTGTGCACCCTTTAAAATCATCGTGAGTGACTATCTCAGTATGCCCTCATGAAATCGTGGATCTCTCGAACTAGGTAATCGTTAAGCTACAGTTCGAGCCACGACGAGAGTGCTAGTAGGTTGTGGCAGGGTTGTTTCCACACCTCTCCCTCAATATCTCTGGTTGTCATGCATGACCCCTTTACTCAAAATGTGAGTCTAATTAGCAAGCAATTGTCAACCTACATCCATCAACGAAACATGTTAGTGATCCATAAACAACATCATAATATACCCAGTCATATGTCACATATGAAATAACAGAAATACTCAAACCATATACAGTCCACTCCCTGAATCGATACGGAGTTCAAGGAGGTTCATCGATTCCATTGACACCCTCAATCTGTCAAGAGTCCTACACACTTAGGAGAAAACAGTCAATAACACTTGTCTATACATAAATAACATATCATAACACCATAATCCACAGTCTCATAATCAGAATCCATAAGCAAAGCAATCAAAAATATAATAAACCAGATCACTTGCACGCAAGTGTCCTAAAAGAATAAGTCACATCAGGTGTGCGCAAGAGAAAGATGTTACATACAACCCCTCTTGTTTTAAAATTCGTCTCAAAGTTTCACGGTATACAAGTGCAGAAATAAAGTATTTGACAATATCTAAATGTTTAGCTATCAAGCAAAAATGGAAACTGTTGACGCATATCATATGCTTCCTCCCAGGTAGTCGAGTGCAGACTATAATTGTCCCAGTGGACCTTGACCTGATCGACTGTTTGACGTCGTAGCTATCGAATGTGATGGTATTGAATGTGGATTGGATCCACCGTAAGCACACCCTCTTCTGATACCTGCAAGGAATTCATGTCAATCACATGTGTAGGATCTCTAACATAACGTCTCAAGACCGATACATGAAAAATATCATGCACACACCTCAAAGAATCAGGAAAGGCTAGTCGATAGGCCACGCGCCCTTTCCTTTCCACAAATTCAAAAGGTCCCATGAACCTAGGAGAGAGTTTAGCACCCTTTCCAAACTTGATCGAACTCTTGTGCAGTTTCACCCGCAAGAATACTCGATCGCCAACTTCATAACTAAGGTCGACATGATGCGCATCGACATAACTCTTCTATCGATCCTGCACTTCCTTGACCCTTTATCTTATTGTTTTCATTTTCTCTTCCATTTATTAGATCACTTCTAGTCCTACCAGGACCCTATCCTCAAGCCGATCCCAACTCATGGGCATCTGAAACAGTCGCCCGTAAAGAAACTTGAATGGCTCCATCTTAATGGTGCTTTGATAACTGTTGTGGTATGCAAATTATACCAGTGGAAAGAACTCTTCCCAATGTTTTTATTGGTCCATCACGTACATATTCAACATTTACTCCAAGATTTGGTTCGTTCGTTTAGTTTGCCTTCCTGTCTCCGGGCGATATGCGGGACTAAAGTTAAGTTGGGTTCCGAAGGCCTCTTGGAAACTAGTCCAAAATCGTCCTGTAAAAACCGATCATTGATCATATATGATCCTCTTAAGCATACCATGCAACCTCACAATCTCGCTAATGAAATCTCTAGTTATGTCAGGTGCCTGATACATGGTATGCACATGGATAAAATGTGCACTCTTCGTCAGAGTGTCAACTACCATGAAAATCGAGTCGTGCCTCCTTACTATCAGCGGAAATCCAATGATGAAGTCCATTGTAATGATCTCCCATTTCGATTCCGGAATAACATGTGGCTGTAGTAATCCTGCCAGATGTCTATGTTCAGCCTTCACTTGCTGACATTCTAGACATCTTGCCATGTAGTTGACTATGTCCTCCTTCATTCCTTTCCAAAAGAATAAGGGTTTAAGGCCTACCCTCATCTTTGTGACTCCAGGATGAGTCATGTACACTTCTCTATGAGCTTCATTTAAGATCAAACTTCTTAATTTGTTTTTGGCAGGTACGCAAATCTGGTTATTATATCTCATTAATCCGTCATTTTCCACAATAAATCCCTCAAATCTTGGTACCAACATGGTGTTTTGTCTGAGAAATTATTTAACCTCTTGATACCAGTCATCATCGTGTTGTATAGTTAGAATATTTTCACGTAGATTAGTCTGAAGAGGTATCATCGAAAATATGAGTGGTGTTTGACTCAATGCATCAACCACTATGTTCATTGTTCCTTTGATGTAGGTGATCTTGATATCGTACTCGCTAAGTAGTTTTGACCAATGCCTTTGTCGCGTGTTCAAGTCGTTTTGTGTAAAAGTGTGTTGCAAACCACAGTGATCCATTTTTAGTTCGAATTTTCGTCCAACCATCTTGTGTATCCAAAATCTCAAGGAATACATGATGGCTAACAAATCCAAATCGTGCGTTGCATAGTTCTCCTCATGCTTTCTTAAATTTCTCGAGATGTAAGCGATCACTCGACCGTCTTGCATCAAGACTCCACCTAACCCTTCCTTGGATGCATCTGTGTATACCAAGAATTCCTCATCCATGTCAGGGACTTTTAGCATCGATGTTGTCTTCAACAACTTCTTGAGCCTTTGAAATGATTCCACACATCTCTTGGTCCATACAAACTTCTTGTTTTTCTTCTGGAATTCCGTAAGCAGATTTTCTATCTTCGAAAAACCCTCGACGAACCGTTCATAATATCCCTCTAAACCCATGAAGATACACACTTCTGGGACATTCGTCAGTGCAGGCCATTCTATAATAGCCTCTACCTTCACTAGATCCACAATGATACCTTTGTCGAAGATGACATGTCCTAAATAATGAATCTCTGATTGATAAAACAAGCATTTCGACAGTTTCCCAAACAATTTGTTCTCTCATAGATACTATAGTACAAAGAGCAAATGTTCATCGTGTTCTTCCATCGTCTGAGAATATATCAAAATATCGTCAATGAATACTTGAACAAACATATCCAAGTATTCGTGGAACACCCCATTCATCAAGATCATGAATACCCCTGGAGAGTTTGTAAGTCCAAACGGTAAAATTGTAAACTCGTAATATCCAAACCTTGTCTTGAAAGTGGTATTAGATATGTCTTTCTCCTTGATCCGTAACTAGTGATACCCTGATCTCAAGTCGATCTTCGAAAACATTGTCCTGCCCTTCATTTGATCAAACAGATTGTCTATTCTTGGCAACGGATATTGGTTCTTGATTGTTGCCTTGTTCAATTGACGGTAGTCAATGCAGAGTCTCCACAACCCATCCTTCTTTCATATGAAAATAACAGGAACACCCCATGGTGACACACTTGGACATATAAGTCCTAGATCCAACAACTCCTTCAGTTGCATTTTCATTTCTTGTAACTCAGGGGTCAACATCCAATAAGGCGTTCTTGCTATCTAACTACCACATGTGACCAAATTTGCCACGATTTTTTGTTGCGATTGCCACACATATCCGTTGCACTTTCCACGAAAGCAAAGACTATTTTTCGTTGTTGTATCCACGAACTAGTTATTCGTGGAAACAACGACAAAATTAGCCCTCTAGGTTTACCTTATAAAGCGTGGCAATAACGATGAAACTTCATCGCAATAGGGATGAACAACCGTGCCAAATTAAAAAAACTTACCAACAAATTACGATGCAGATGCCATACTTGGGACACAAAACTGTGGAAAGTTGCGATGAAAAAGCATTGCAATAGCGACGCAAACATTTGGCAAAGAAAAAAATTACGACACAGATGCTATATGTGCGACGCAAAATCATGGAAAAGTGCTATGAACTTCGTCGATATCACCATGCTTGGTAAAAAAATAAAATCATTGCCTTATGACGAATTATCGTCGATATTGCCACGCTTCCTTTAAGTAAAAAAAAAATAAAATCTAAATGACAAGCTAGATGTTGGGATTCGTGATTGACCCATACTCAATATTTTCATGTGTGATTGACCCTTCAAAGGGTATCTTATGTGAGAAGGGCTTATGAGAGGGGGTTTTGGGACTTATTAGGGGTCTTTCTTAATGGACCAAAAGGATAACCCAAGGCACCTTGAGATGAAGGGGAAGATAAAATACATTCCCTTGAATGAATAGTTTTAATTGAGATATTGGGGCTCTGAAATAGAGGTCAAAAACAATTTGGTAGGTGCCTCCCAGGGGGACAATATGGGAGATGTGTTTTTTTTACACCTATCACTATCCTTGTGAGAGTGGGCCAACCCTGTACTTCTCCACTTCAATGCACTCACAACCATTAATCGATATTAATATAAACTGGTCATAATAATTACCTTGAATATCAAATTTAACCTATTAATGTGAAGGGATAATCACAACATGAGGTTAAAGGCATTCACACCCTTTCAACAACTATGTTTGTAGCTTTTTGGATGAGGAACTTGTAGCCTTGTGGTTGAGTCATTCCCTTACCAAAAAAATGAATGTTACTCACATTCATATGAATGAAAGAAATCAAAGTTTTTCCCACAAAAAAAGTTGTAACGCTTTGAAAGAATGGTAGATCACAACAATGGAGCACTTGTTTAAACAAAGACACTTACACCTATTCAAGTAAAGGTAACTCACCCTATTCAAATGAAGGTACATGGTACCATACAAATGAAGATAAATGGAAATGTTTAACTCGAACGATAGTTCAGACCAAATCAAGTTAATGTAATCACAATGTTTTGAAATGAAGGGTGATCACACTACTCTAGGTGATAGTTTCTCACACCACCCTAAATGAAGGATGATTGCACTGGTTGAAGTCGAGGTACTCACATTAATGCCAACAAATGGTAACACATACCACTATAAATGAGTTGGAATCACACATGATGAAGGGGAGATAACAAATATTTCACTTGGAATAATGCAATTTGGTGGGAAGTAGAATAGCTAGTAGTATAGGTTATAGTCTTAATTTCCATCCTACATGCCAGAAGGGAATCCAATAGAAGATGAAAGTCAAAATACATTTTTTGCTCAAGATTTAGGACTTTTTTTTAGGGTCTTCACGTGGAATATAGGAGAAAACATGCGATGATAGTTGTTGGTTGTTTATAATGCAACAAGCGATGATCCCTGCAACCTTCTAGATTTGCAAAGTTATGAAGAGGTAAGCGAGGGATCAATTGTATCTTTGTGGCATGGGGCTAGAAAATCACAACATTCGAGTTTCCAGTGGGTTCTAGAAGATCTAGAAGTTCTCCCAAGCCTCTTCCAAGGATATATATAAAGAAGGAAAGTCTTGAGAAAGAGGGGGAAGAATATTTTGCAGAGTTATGATGTCCAATTATAGAGGTGCTTCTCCAGTCACAACGACCACAATCAAATTTCCTAGTTAGATTGAACAACTGAGGAGGAATTAGGAGCAAGGAGAAAAGAGAAATGGTTTCACATCCAAGGTATTATGTTTGATGTGTTTCCTACATGTTAATGAATAGATCATTGGTTTCCCCTAAATGTGTTGGTATTTGATTTGTAATTCTTAGATCTAGTCTCGTGTTAAATAGATCAGGATAGATATAGTGAATTGGATTTTTGTAACATTAGAAGAGAAAGTAGATCAATAGTTGTTTGTCTTCTCGTATGTAGGAAGCAGATTATAGGAGCTGGAGTTGGATCTCAGGGGGTGCATCAACCAAATATGCGAGGAAATCGTTGGTCATGAGGTATGCTTACTATTCTTCTTGGTTAAAAGAAACATAATTTGTTGGCATCTAGGGAAACCATTAGAAGTCTATCCCCACTGTATGTATAGGATCAATAGGCAGGTCCTAGGGAGATCTAAGTTACCATACTGGTGATATTTCTCCAATAACAGTCTAGGTAGATTAAATGTTTGGAATGTAGAAGGCCAAATGTTTTGGCATTAAACGAGTCTCCAAGGCGAATTAGAAGAGACATAATATAGCATATAAATTTAAAAACAATGGATTCAACCATGGTAGTGGATGGGGGATATAATTAGAATTAGGGTAATAGGGATCTATGGAATTAAGTGGATCATCTCCCACCATGATTTTATAATTATTATGAAGTGGGGTATATTGAAAAGAATTAATTATATCCTCACCATCCTTGTTGTGGGTACTACCAAAAGACAATATATAATACACATGATTGTAAAAACATAGTTACTATGAATGCTAGAAACATAGTTACTATGAATGCACGGAATAGAAAACCTTCCATAATTTGGCCACTAAGCCAATGCATGATTCTACTAGTATATATAGTGGAAGATGAAGTCGAAGAATTTTTGAAAAGTTTTTTATAGATAATAGACAATGATAAATCCACAACAAAGTTAAGGGAGGTCCTCGGGTCGATTTTTGAGTCACCAATAGAGGCACAATATAGGCCCTTAAACCATGTCCAGTGAATAAGGTATGGAAAATAATTTATCTTAAATGCATTGATTCAATGATATGAAGTGTGAGAATTTATGCTCAACTTTGGGTTGGATGTTAACATCCTACTAAAGTAATCATGGGAACTCATGGGATGAACAAATTGGGTTCACTTGTCGATCTAGTGGTAGTTGGTGAACCAATCACACATTTTCCCCATTATCAAATTGGCTAGATGGAATTTTATCTCAATTGTGTGAATATTTATGCTTACTTTGAGTTCATTGACATAGTAGATGACAAATATCCATACCTAGTATTGTAATGGATTGATTGAGAATTTGATATGATGTCATTTGTTAAGAAGGGTTATTGGATGGTATATCCATTGGATCTAATGTAGGGAAATACATTTGTTAAATAGATAGAAGAAGTATTGGATGACTAGGATAGTTGGAAGACTACATTAATCTCACCATAGGATAGTTGGAAGACTACATTAATCCAACTGCTAGTGGAAATTTGAGTTGGAGAATAGTATTCTCGTATGTCACTTATTCCAAAGTGTCCATTAATTTTGGGCTTCCTAGGGAGCATGAGAATTAATTGACACAAATATGCACACTACCAAATTCCATTAAGTGGATTCATGTAGATATTAAAGATCCACTAGTGTTTAATGGCACAACTAATGCCACAAAGTTTATGGAACACATAACTTAACACATCATGTTTGAATAGAGAGTATAAACATTGGATATCACTTTGGTATATATCCTTGAATGCTTGTGGGAATTTGATTATGAACTTTGGACTCATGATAAGATATAGTAGGACTAGGAACCTACTAGACATAAGGTTTGTGTTGACCCATGTTCCCATCCGCCGATCTTGATAAGGACAAGATATTGATATGATCCGAAAGACTTTGAAAGTCCAAGTCATAGGGACTATGATATATATATATATATATTTACAGGAACGGTTAGAGATTTTTATTTAATATCTGGCAGGAAGGGCTGCCAGGCCCTTACATTGCATATTCGGATCTACTATGCTGGTCTTCATCTTCAGCTTGAAACACTCATCCTTACAAAGCAAAATCTAGAAATCTAGTTTCTGGTAGTTCACATACATATAATAACCTAGTCTACTATTTATCAAATACATTGTCTTCTGCAGAAGTCGATAGATAAAACTGAGGGCTATTGAGAAAATCCCACCACCGTTGACCTGCCTTACCCAATTTTGGAGATGGCCTCTGTTGTAGCATCCGAGATCTTGCTGATCAGCTTGGTTAGTTCTTCGACCTGTTTCTCCAGCTTGCAGAGACGATTTCCCAGATCGCCCATGAGAATAGCAGCGTCCTTGAGGCCCGCCTGGAGTTCTTCTATTATTTCTTCCCTTAGTTCCTGGATTTGGATGTTCAACGTTTCCCATTTCCTTTGGTTTGTGGATGCTCTGACGTTCTCCAGATCTGATTTTATCAGGTCGAGTCTCTCTCGAGGAGAGAGAGGTGGCTTTGAAGACGAATCCATTGCTTCTTCCCCTGTAACTCTGCTTCTTCTTTGTGCTTTGCAAATGCGTGTGGCTGCTTGAGGAATTGAATACTGGATTCGAATGGATTCCCTTATAATCTATGTCACCTGCCACAACCCGTGATCCCAACCTGGATTGTTGTTGGCGCCGAATCTCTGAGCTAAGATTGCAGCCCGTCCCACAATATCTATGCTGGTTCCGCTTGATCCAATATCCTTCAGGTACAGTTGGCTTGCCCGCGTGATGAGACAAGTCGAGTTCTATCATTATCTTAGGGAATTGTTTGGTGTGATGTTTCCCCATTGACAGTCAATTGGGTTTTTCTCAGAAGTGTACCACGATTAGCCTCAGTGTCTGCCTGTCCATTCAGAGTCCTCAAAACATGATAAATTTTATATTCCTTGAGCTTTGGCAGTAGAAGGAGGATTTTCTTATACATGTGGGCCAAAGTAATATCCTTTGGGATCTTCTTGGAGTTCAGCGCTTCTACAACCAGTTTGGAATCACCAAAAATCATAATCTACTGGACATTCAACTGTAACGCTTGTGTGAGACCTTGCCATAGTGCTAGATATTCAGCTTGATTATCGGAGGCGTATCCTAAGCCCCAAGCATAAGACAGATGGATTGTGCCAGAGGGTTCAGTAATAATGCTCCCTCCTCCTGCTTGACCAGGGTTCCCTTTTGAGGCCCCGTCGAAGAAGAGACACCACTCATCCAGAGAAGATCTCCATTTAAGGAAGTCCTGTTCCTCCATCCGAATTTCCCAATTCCTTTTTTGCGGGGGTTTGGTTCCTTTCATGCCTGGTTGATTCTGGATGAACTCCTTAAGCCAATGTTCTTCTTCAACCGAGAGGGGGACCAAGTTTCTGATGGAGGTCTTCGAGTTTAAGGCTTCAGAGATCATAGTTCTGGCTTTAATAGCCACCTAAGATGGCAGTCTGCTTTCCTCCTTGAATATTCTATTATTCCTCTCCAGCCATATTTTCCAGCACAAGAATTTGGGGGTCCACATCCAGATGGTTTTGAGGAGGTTTTTCTTACTCAGATTGAAAGGAGACAGAGACATCCATTTGCTTAAAAGCTCTAAGGCTGAGGATGGAAAAGTTAAGAAGATCGATCCTAAGAGGAGCCCCCAAGCTTCTTTGGAGAAATCACAGTTAAGGAGAAGGTGCACAGTAGTTTCTTCTGCCTGATTGCAAAAAGGACAACGTGAAGGCCCTTCCCAGCCTTTCCTCTTTAGATTATCATTAGTTAAGATACTGTTGTGGAGTAGGGTCCATATAAAAATATCTACTTTAGGAATTGAGGGAAAATTCCAGAGGGCTTTCCACTGGGCTAGATTGGGAGGGACCCACGACATTTCTAGAATTGCAGAGTAGCTAGCTGCTGCTGTGTATAACCTCGATTCTGAACCCCATCCCCGCTTATCTTTGGATCTGGCACTAATAGGCAACTTTCCTTGAAGGTAATCTAGCAGAAGTGTTGCTTCCTCTTTAATCTCATCCAGATAGTCTCCTAGATTCCAGCCTTCCCAGGATTCATTATCATCATTCTCCCAAAGGGAGATGTCCCATAACGTTCTGCAATTGTTAGACAAGAGCCAATCTTTAATGTTCCTCATTTCACTTAACCAAGTAAGGGGTTGTTCTCCAAGAATGGAATCCTCCCAAATCCTAATTTTTGCCCCGTTCCCCGGTATCCAGGTGAGCTTTGAACTAAAATAAGGCAGGGCTCTTTTGCACAGGGTGAAAATCGGGGAACCTTTCTGCACTTTAGCAGGCTTCTCAAGGCATCTCTCTCTATCACCTATGAAGTATTTTTTCCCGAGAATTTGCTTGCTCTAGGTTCTTTTCCCCGTAATCATATTCCACAGAATTTTACCTCCCATGGAAAGATTGTGAGCAGCCACATCTCTGATATGAAGACCCCCTTCCATCTTTGGCTTCTTGACCTTGTCCCATCTTACTAAGTGGAGCTTCTTTTCACAATTCCTGCCACCTTCCCAAAGAAATATCCAAAGCATTTCGTCTATTTTATTTGTTATAGTCTTGGGAGCGAGAAGAACCGAGCACTGGTAAATTGGGAGGCTGGTAACGACCGAGTTCATCAAAATAACTTTGCCTGCTTTGTTGAGCCAAATTTCTCCCCACGCATGGATCTTGTTTTTGAGTTTGTCCAACAGGGGTAGCCAGTGCGCGACCTTAGAGGAGGCTTTGAAGATTGGGATCCCCAAGTAGTTGAAGTTGTCCCATATTGTGATACCTTCCATCTCAAGAATCCGGCCTATTTGCAGCATTTCTTGCGGGTTGCAGTTCCATCCATAAATCTTACTTTTGTGATAGTTTATTTCGCTGCCAGAACTGTCTTTATATAGGTCAAGCTCAGTTTTGAAGTTCCTTTCTGTCTTAAGGTTGGCATCGCCCAATAAAAGGGTTTCATCAGCGAACTGGGCATGGCTAACATCCTTGACATTAGGAACGACTCTGATGCCTGGAAGGACTCTATTTTGAAGACATCTCTGCAATTGGAAGCTTAACACCGAGGCTTGAATGACATAGAGCACAGGGGAGAGAGGGCAGCCTTGCCTTATCCCTCTTGAGGCCTGGAAAAAATTTGTAGGATGACCATTTATCAAAGGGGCAATCCAAGGGGCTGTAATACAGGCCTTAACCCACTCAGTAAATTTCTGATTGAACCTAAAGTTCCTCATGACTGCAAAAAGAAAGTCGTGCCTGACTCTGTCAAAGGCATTGGCTAAATCCAGCTTGATTACCATGCCCTTCTCTTTTTTCTTGCAGCTGGTATGGATGGCTTCTTGGACTAAAATAATGTTATCTAGGATCTGTCTCCCTTTCACAAACCCACCTTGATTTTCCGGAATCAGTTTCGACAATATTCTTTTGAGTCTGTTAGCCATTATTTTGGTGATGATTTTGTATCCCGTATTACAGAGGGAGATAGGCCTAAATCTGTTGAAGTTTTTATCACCTTTTTCTTTTGGGACGAGGGCCAAGAAAGAGGAGTTTGTGCTGCCACCCAGTTTGGTACAGTTCTGAGATTTCATAACCATTCTGTACAAATCCTTTTTTATTATATCCCAGCAAGAAGTGTAGAAACGGGCTGTGAACCCATCCGGCCCAGGCGCTTTGTCTGGATCCATATTGAAGATGGCTTTCTTGATTTCACTAATACTAACAGGCCTATTCAGCATCCAATTGTCATCATCATTAACCAGGGCTGGAATTTCTGATATAGGATAGGAGTTCGAGTCCACTGGCTCCATATCAGGAGCGGAGTAAATATTTTTGAAAAAGGAATGAGCAGCCTCCTTTATGCCTTTGAAGTCCTTAATGACTTGGTCTTGCCATTGAATCTTGCTGATGGAATTGTAAATTTTCCTGGCCTGGGATTGCTTGTGAAAGAATGTCGTGTTCTTGTCTCCATCTCGAAGCCAAAGCGCCCTTGATTTGACTCTCCAATAGATTTCCTCTTCTCTGCAGCTTTTGTGATACTTCATTTGAAGCTCGGATTCCCGGCTGAGTAGCTCCTAGGTGACTTGGGATTCTTCCATGATCGATTGATGTCTTTCCAAGGTCTTATGTATTCTTTTCCTTTCATCCATGGGAGAGCCTAACTTTTTAGCCCACGTTTTTAAGTTAAATTTGAGTCTTCTGAGCTTCTCTTCCCAAACATAAAAGGGGGACCTAGAAATAGGTTCGTTCCAGGTGTTATGAACTAGATTGAGAAAGCCATCCTGACCTGTCCAGATTGGGCAAAATCTAAACGGGATAGGGCCTAGTACTAACCCAGGAGAGAGGGAGAGGGAAATTGGTTTGTGGTCCGAAGTATAATGCGGGAGAATCTTGGAGGTCGCCATGAGGCCAAGAGTAAGAAAAGAGGAATGAATGAGGAAACGATCAAGCTGGGATGCTATGTGACCTGTCCCAATCCTTGTGTTGGACCAAGTAAATTTCCCGTTGATTGGTGAAATATCTTCCAGCTCCCAATCCAACATCAAGTCTTCTACCAACTCTCTAGCAGGATCCCGGACAATTGAACCCCCTTTCTTTTCGGCCAGCGAGAGGGTCACATTTAAATATCCAGCCACTACTAAGTTCTCAAGGTCATGCAGATTGAGAAACAATTTTAATGAATCCCAACATTCTTTTTTCTCATTAAATGAAACAGGGACATACAAGTTGAAGAGGCTTACCAGATGTCCAGAGTCTTTATGGTACTGTTTGGTAAATATTCAATGGGTGGTTCCTTCTTCTTCTACTAGGTCGAGCTTTGCGGAGTCCCAGAAAGTTGCTAATCCCCCCGAAGCTCCTCTGGCGCTTACTGCCCTTCTAGGGCCTTTCTTCCAGAACGCATCACTTGCACGGAGGAGGGCTTCCTCCTCCAATTTTGTCTCCTGGATTAGAAGGACTTCAGGCCTCACTAGCCTTACTAAGTCCTTTATGGCTTCTTCTTTTAGGGTGTTGCCGAGTCCTCTATAGTTCCAGGAGATGTATTACATTATTTACCTGGGTGTGGAGGGTGACCTCCTTTCGGGGTCTTCCCTAGTTTTGCCCCCGAACTGGTATTCACCATCTCTAGAATTGTGTACTGTGAGCCTTGAACCACTTCCTTGTAGGATTGATCTTCCCTTCGCTTCTTCTCAGTCTTCCTTCCCCGCTTTGGCTGGTCTGGGATTCCTAGCGGACTGCTTACTTCTATGTCTTCCTCCTCCGGGGTTTCAGCTCCTTTTTCCGAGTCCAAGCTGATATTCTCCTTTGTCGGACTGGAAACCGTGGAGGGAGAGGTTGGGTCAATTAGGACAAGTGGTGTTTGATCATTCCCGACTTCTGGTTCGATTGTGGGGATTTGCTTTTCCTTTGGAGCTTCTTGGGGATTTTGCTTTGAACTTCCATCCTTTGACGGTTCCTGGGTCATTTTGTCCTTGCTTTTAGCATCGTTAGAGTTTTTCCCTTTCTTCACCTTCTGCCAGCCTTCTGCGTCTTCTTTCCCAGTGGTTTGCAATTTGGGACAATGTATTTGGAAGTGACCATGCTCCTGAAAATTCCGACATTTGAATGGCAGGTGCTCATAGTCCAATTTCTGAAAATGGGTTCAGGTTCCAACAATTAGCTTTACTGCTTCAGGGAGGCCAACTTCGAGATCGATTTCCACACAGATTCTAGCGCAGGTGTATTGTCCTTTATTGTCAGCTCTGTTAATGAACCGACCAACTCCGTTCCCTATTCTCTGCAGTGATTCGAAATCCCAGCAGTGCATTGGGAGATTTGGTAGTCTGACCCACACCGGCACTTCTTTGGGCAGGTCCACCAAGGGATCAAAATATGGTGTCCATTTATTCAGATATAGACCCTGTGTCCCCATGAAATAGGGTCCAATCCTGAAGATTAAGTCTCGATCTTCTTCTGAGATGAATTCAAACACAAAGAACCCTCTTCCAACCGGGTAACAGGTTACTCCATGTTCCAGATTTGGCCTCCAATTCCGTTGAATCCAGTCATCAGTAGTCTTGGTGGATGGCCAAAGACCCATGAATTGACCCACTAGACCTTTTTGAGCCAATGCCAAAGCTATTTTCATTGGTTTCTCTTCGGGTAAAGCTATTTCAGGGATTTCCTCTAGCTTCTTGATAAATTTTGGAACCACCGGAGGGGATGACCTCTTCTCTTTACTGTTGAAAATCCTTCGGAAGGCATCCTCAACCGATATCGATGGAGGGGGGGCGACCTCCCCACCCCCAGGCGCCGCCATGGAAGCACACAACGCTCAACACCAACACCAATCCCTAACGCACGCTCCCGCTCACAATTCTTCTTCGTATATCCTATTCAACAACCTATATATATATATATATATATATATATATATATATATATATATAAGAGTAGTGTAACTTAGTGGAATGTATAGAGCTATACAGTAGTGGAATGTATAGGGCTATACAGGCTTGAACCTTAGACCTTCTCGGTAGAACATATCAAAGTTATTATTATCAAAATAATTTGAACTGTCCCAAGAACCCAACATGCATTTTATCGCATTGGGCTCTTTCCATGTCCATGTGGATTCCACTACCATTGCATTGGGAACATGTTGGCATAGCTAGGAGAAAACATGCTACACCACCCTAGGTAATTTTCTAGAAAAAAAATTTAATTACACAACCATGAAAGAAAAAAACTTGGTGATGGCGTATATGCTACAAAATTTCAAGTATTATCTTCTGGACTAGTCCTTCAAGTTGTACATTGATAATTTAGTGGTCAAGTATTTGGTTTACAATACAATGTTGGAAGGTTAATTCTATCGATGTTTGCTACTATTTTAGGAGTTTGATTTTGAAGTGGTGGTTAAACTAGGTAAATAAAATGTGGGACCTAATTACCTCTTGAAAATCCACAATTGGAACAATGTTGGGATAGCTCATAAAGTGTTGAATGTAGATATATTTTGCATGGAAGCTGTAGTTCTTGAATTCTTCACTAATATTCAAAGCTTCAAATATAAATCTACATGCACTAGAAGAATATGGTGATAGTAAAGATTGATAGCTCATAATTAAGGATACAAATTATTAGTTAATCATACTCATATGGTACTTGCACACATTAGCAATGGATGAGATTCTTGACTACTATGTGTTGGATCATGAATGATAGGTGGTGCTCTAGGAATCCCATGATGGACATAGAAACATACATTATAGTGAGAAGACACAACTATCACAACATACATTACAATGTGACATGTTGGATGCAAGTATCATTCAATTCAAGGCTAGAGTGCACTCTTCACTCCATTATTCATATTATTATCTTCATTCAATCCTATCAGTACATATTCTCCCTTTATCTTCTATCATTTGTTTACTTAAGGTTCATATGTGTGTGTGTGTGTGGTTAAGATTTTGTACTAAAAATCTGTTATAGTTGTATTGGTCAATGTAAGAATACAAAAAAAGTTTTTTCCCACAGTCTATGATTCATATTTTGTTAAAAAAATTGATGCTTGTCTACCAAAAATGCAATTGTATCCTTTCACAAGGATTGTGAACTTTTACTAGTATAAAGCCTACTTAAAAAAACATGTCAAAACCCTTACCTTATCATTGTCCTTTCGCCAGATCCATTAGCCCATACAACTTGATAAGAGTTGTCCACGAGATGCATTTCCATCACCAAGACCTGCATGAATCATAAAAGACAAATTCTTTATACGAGTAAATAATATATAAGCAAATAAACATGCATTTAGTTATGTAAAATACTCTCGAAAAAAATTAAGTGGTCGCAAGCTTCTCTTTGTTTCGAGAATAGGTTATTCTCTACTGAACAGGGCCAATCATGTGAAGGTGGAAGCTCATATGGCCCCTCCCCCCCCTCACATCGCTCTCAATTCCCCATACCCAACAAATGATTTTCTTTATATAGAAAACATATAGACATTCATGCATAACTAGGATAGTCATCAAAACATATGAACATATAAACATTGAAGCATATGAACATATAAACATCGATAAACATCCAAATACAAGCCATGAATTTATACATCTAATTTTTCTTTGATTTATGTTTTTTTACATTCATAAAATTGACAATTGGGGTATCATAATCATCCAAGGACATTGTATTTCGTGTTCCCTGTCCTTCTATTGTTTGTGTTTCCATGCGCTCATGTACCATACTTCTGGTACATCGTTGAGAAGGGCGTCGAGGAATCTGTTCAGGGTCGTGAACTGCAACAATGAAAATGATCATATCGATATGTTGAAATATAATTGAAATAACTAATTGATTATTTTGATTAACATTACACTATTGCTCTTTACCTGTCTGTGTAGCTGTGACAGTTGGTGCGTTAATTTCTTGTTCACTTGGTTCCTATCGCAGTTCACCCTCCTGAGCTACATGCTTTTCAATTTTGAGAAGATAATATATAAGTATAAGACAAAAAATAAATATCTACAATCATAGTAAATATTTCTAATTCTGAAGCATACATACCGGAATGGGTACTCTGCTCTCCACTATCATTGGACATGTGCACCCTTGTATGACATGGTGTCTATTGAATACTGCTAGATTCGCTGCTTCGATAGCATTGTTGCTTGAAAACAAACATAAATACTTAGTTAAGGGTGATATAATAAAATATGAATAGACTTTACAAGCATGCTACTGCGGTTTCCTTATTCATTTGATTTACCTACGTGGTTGGGGAGTTAGGAGTCTGGCCCAAGTTTTTTCTATATTCAATCACACTTTTAAAACCGTGCTTGTAACCAAGCTTTAGTTCCTCCTCGGTGGCAACAATATTGAACATATTTAACTGCAATGCATAACACCATTAAAAATACCAATAACAAAAACATATATTTGTTCGGTATTGTTAAATAAATATTAACCACAGTTAATCATTTAAATCTTACGATTCAGGCTTTTAGTTTTCCATAGCCACCCTAGCCTAGTCTATGTTGGCTGTGTTTTTACACTTTGGCCATGGTTGCTTTGGAGGTGTCTAGTAGCCTACATATGGAATTTTTGAAAAAAATTAGATATCATAATTTTTACTTAAAACAAGAAAGAAAAACATAAATGATCATATTTCATTGATAATATGACATGTGTTGTACATTGCTTGACCAACTCGTGGATGTCTTCCTTGTTTTTTAAACAAGTTCTCCTTTGCATCCTCTATCAATGACTTCCACTCTTTCTCCGGAACCATGGGAGGGCGCTCATGCTTGAGGTCTAATTGCAATTTCTCCCTATACTGGGCCCTGGTATATTTTAAATTCTTGTCGGCTAACTTTGTAACCACTTTCTTGTTGAAAGTGTTGTTGAACAAGTTTACCATGTGGTCTATTAAATCATATTTCTTTTTACTATCTTGGCCATTCCACCGTGTGCGAGTGGTGGGGCCAAACATCTCTAGTGCTTTGTCATTTAAGTTTCTATAGAAAACATTGTTTCCTACAAAAACGTGTTATCCATTAATTTATAATAATCTCAACAAATGTCCATTTCAATTTCATGAAAACAATGAATCAATTAATTAACAATTACCTGCAATCTTCTAAATCTTGATCGGAACACATGCATCATCCACCAGAAAGGTGACATCTAGTGATCCAATGCTTTTAATTCATTCTGCTCCATGCAGAATAGTTTCCTCTCCATCTACAATATGTTCCTCTCTGGAGTCATGTGGAATCCCAGGCTCCGACTCATCATGCTCCGACGTGTCATGCCGGTCAAAATCATTTCGCTCATCAATGGATTCGAGGGGAACCTTAGGAGGCTAAAAAAGACTCACTTTCACTTTGCTATGTCGACATTGTTTTTGCATTGGACCATCATTGCTACCTATAGAAGTTGCAGGATCGGTAGGTTCTCGACGCACGGGGTTTAAAAACTCCTACAAACGAAAAACTTTACTTTATCAAATCATATACAAAATATAAAACCAAAAAATGGAATTGTAATTGTCATAGCTGACAAAAATATGTGAAGATGCCACTTACCCCAAAATTAGTTATTGTATTTTGCAGCTCTACAATTCTTGCCCTGTCCTCCTGTGTCAGGGGTCTTTTTCTAAGCAAACCTAGATATTCTATGTTAGCCTTCGTTACAGTTGTCATTGGGTTAGTCGAATAAAATATTTCGTCCTCATCAATATCCTCAGTGGGAGCCTTCCCACGTTGACCATGCCACAATACATTGATGAATAAAATTAATGAGATGACTTTAACATTTGAGAAATTTAGTTGTTGTGGTCATAAGTTGTTATTCTATTTAAAATTTACCCGGTGAGGCATAGCGGGTGCCTTTCCACGATCACCCTGGACAGATGTAGCGGGTGATTTTCGGACACGATAACCCTGGACAGATGTTGACACAATAAATCAATCAACAAAAGTTATGAAATTCACCTATAACATTAAAAAAATGAAATATTACAGTAATATCAGAAAAACAATAACGAAATTTTAGAAATTTAGTTGTTGTAGTCATAAGTTGTTACTGTATTTAACATTTACCCGGTGAGGCACAACGGGTGCTTTTCCACGGTCACCCTGGACAAATGTAGCAGGTGATTTTCAAACACGATCTCCCTGGACAGAAGTTGACGCAATAAATCAATCAACAAAAGTTATGAAATTCACCTGTAACATTTAAAAAATGAAATATTGGACTAATATCAGAAAAAATAATGAAAATTTTGAAATTTAGTTGTTGTAGTCATAAGTTGTTACTGTATTTAACATTTACCTGGTGAGGCACAATAGGTGCCTTTCCACGGTCACCCTGAACAGATGTAGCAGGTGATTTTCTGCCACAGTCACCCTGGATAGATGTTGACACAATAAATCAATCAATAAAAGTTATGAAATTCACCTGTAGCATTAAAAAAATTAAATATTGCAGTAATATCAAAAAAAATAATAATGAAATTTAGTTGTTGTAGTCATAAGTTTTTATTGTATTTAACATTTACCTGCTGAGACACAGTGGGTGCCTTTCCATGGTCACCCTAGACAGATGTAGCTTATGATATCTCATGGTCACCCTGGATAGATGTTGACACAATAAATTAATCAACAAGAGTTATGAAAGTAATTGTAAGATTAAAAAAAAGAAATATTGCAATAATATCAGAAAATAAATAATGAAAAATGAAATATATGCAGTAAAAAATTGAAATATTGCAGTGATAAATTGTAACAATGATTGATCAAAGGCTGAGTTGAATGGTATGTAATATATTTACCCCCATAGTTGCACTCCCTCCATCTATTCGATTTAAGTTGTAATCGATCAACAACTCTTCACCTGGAACTATTGTTTTTGCTACACATACAAATATACGATTTCCTTTGCGTCCCTGAAATATGCAATTCGGTTTCTTAGTTGTTGCCACTGGTTGTGTACTATTTATAATGCCCGCAATGTTTCCAGTAGCGTTTGGCGTTCCATCAATATGCATAGTTGCCCTTTTATTTTGATTGTTATCTACTAGTTGTATATAATTTTCGGCAACTCTGTATCTTCGCATACTTCGCGTATATCGGACCAACAACAACCAATGATTGTATTTGTATAATGGTTCGACATACTCCATCAATTCAGTTACAGTTTCATAGCCGACCTTTATGCCATCCATGGAAAATAACCCCAATCCATGTAAGGACGAAGGAGCAATGCGATACATCCTCCCATTGATGAAGAAATCTATTTCCACTTCAGGTAGCTCCTTAGGTGCCCATCATTGCACTAGATGTTTATACCTCAAGGGAAACTCAATGTCACTTATGCTCTCAGCATCATAATTACATGACCCTCTGTTGGCAATAAAAAATTGCATGCGTTTACAAAATCTTTTCCTTACCTTTTCGGATCTAGTTGATCTAGAACCGATAGATCTAGTACACCACATCTCACTTTCAACCTCTGTTAGTATATATTGATCATCACTCGAGGAAGATAGATCCGACAGATACCTATTTGGTGGTACCTACACTCGTTAAAACAAGAAGATAAGTTATCGTGCCAATATATGTTTGCGGTACCAACAAAGTTGCATATAGTAGCATTTAGTTGTAATATAGTTGCATATAGTTACATAAGTTGCATTGTCGCATAAAGTTGCATATAGTTGTATATAGTTGCATAACTTTCATATAGTTGCATAGTTTCATATAGTTGCAATATAGTTGCATATAGTTACATAAGTTGCATAAGTTGCATTTTTGCATAAAGTTGCATATAGTTTCATATTTGCATACAGTTGCATACGAAATTGTCATATAGTTGCATAGTTGCATAAGTTGCGTATATTTGCATAAGTTGCATTGTTGCATAAAGTTGCATAAGTTCCATAAAGTTGCATAAGTTACATAAGTTGCATGTTGCATAGTTGCATATAGTTGCATACGAAATTGTTGCAATATAGTTGCAATATAGTTGCATAAGTTGCATTGTTGCATAAAGTTGCATATAGTTGCATATAATTGCATAGTTGCTATATAGTTGCATATAGTTGCATTTTTTGCATAAAGTTGCATATAGTTGCATACGAAATTGTTAGTAGATTTTTATCAACATATAACCTCGACACTCAGTGGAGAACTGGATTTGAGACCCAACAAAGAGTTCAAGTGTGGATCGATAGTTTGGAAATCCATGATTCTGGAATTTCACATATTTGGAAATTCATCTCTTAATAAGTTGAAACTATTAAGTGCTGAATTTACAAATATGTGACTTTCCAAATATGTGACAAGGTCTACGCATATATCCTTTGTGCATGGAGAATGAAGAAACTATTTTCCACCTCTTCATAGCTTGTCACTTCTCATAGAATTTTGGGCAACAACCAAATGGCTCACATAGTTTTAAATATGTTCTATGGGCCATGTGGGTGGCATGAAATGGCTATAGTTTTAAATACATGGTCTACACTCTTCAATTTTTTTACAAGATTGAGAGTGCATACAATTCATTTTTTTTAGCCCCAAGCAAAATAAATATAGGGTTGTTCTTCCTCCAAATTTGGATGAATATGTTTCATGGGGTTTCTTTAATAGGGCCTCTCAAGGGATTCTAGGGCCTATGGAGCAAGACCTATTTACATAACAAAACACCATTGGCGGTCCTTTGAGTAGGGAGTGACATTGATCATAAAAATGACCAACTAGTGCATTCACAAAGTATTGCTACATAAAATGCTTTCTGATACTCTATTTATCCAAGCACAACCTTAACCATATTTGAGATAACCTAAACCCAAACTACCTCCTTGCTAAATCAGGTTACTCACCACCTAGGAAGTTCATCACTTAATAAAAGGTGCTTCAATCTGACATCATATAAGTTACTTTGTTGCACTTCCAACACTTAGTAATGATGATACAATTGCAATACATGTGGTGGTTTATGGGAAGTTACTTGGTTATTTTGATTGACAATGCATCACAAAAGGATTTATGAGTATCTGACATTGTATATGCATGATTTAGTGATTTTAAGGGTACAATATTCCCAGATAGCATCCCACTCTCGAGTTGCATAAAGATGCATAAAGGGTACAATGCTGCATAAAGTTGCATAAGTTGCATGTTGCATAGTTTCATAGTTGCATATAGTTGCATACGAAATTGTTGCAATATAGTTGCATATAGTTGCAATATAGTTGCATAAGTTGCATAAGTTGCATTGTTGCATAACGTTGCATATAGTTGCATAGTTGGATAAGTTGCATAGGGATGATTGGTGAGCAACGAGAGGACCAAGTCAAGGGTTGGAAGGTCAATTGTAGCCTTGGAACCTCAGCTAAGGACATTGGATAAGGTCGAAAGGACTCGACCAGACTTGGACACAAAAACAAGGAGGGTTTTGTAAGTGCTCTTGGTATCTTTCTTTTATGTAAGAATTGGGCCATCAGCCCTAGTATGGGGCCGTGGATGTTTCCCCGTAGAGTTTTACCATGTGAAAACATCGGTGTGTTGATCTTTGATCTGGTTATGTGAGTGGTTACTAAAGGAGTTCGTCCTTTGTTGGAATACCTGTGTTGTCGAACACATTAATGGTCATAATTTTAATTTTAATATTTTACTTAGCCATTTTTCATGTTGTGTGGAGCCTTTTGCTATCACCATATCTGCACATATATATCATATGAACCTCTACACTCTGCACATGTATATCGCCTGCTCAACCAACACTAAAATGTATTTTTAAAGTTATAAACAAACCAAAATCTTCGTAAAAAACTCGTTATCATTATTATGACAAGCGATGTAATTTGCATGATAATCAAGTCATTTATGGCACGCTGATTTGCTAAGATTCCACCACTAACTCTCCATACTTAGTTGAATTTATTTTAAGTAACAATGTTCATTATAAAAAATAAGTATTTAAAGTGAACAAAATGTTTTAATGCATATGTTTAAGTTACTCTATTTTGAACCTTTGTGCGGAGAATTAATATCACTCATTGTCCCATACTCTTGTACTTTTTCAACTCAGCGATTCCAATAGTTGCACATCACGAAGATTCTGACAAGCGATGTAATTTGCACGATAGCCAAGTCGGTTATGGCACGTTGATTTACTAATATTCCACCACTAACTCTCTATACTTAGTTGAATTCATTTTAAGTAACAATTTTTATTATAAAAAACAAGTATATAAAGTGAACAAACTGCCTCTATGCATATGTTTAACTTAAAAAATATTGTTGATTAATGGTCATAATTTTAATTTTAATATTTTACTTAGCCATTTTTCACGTTGTCTGGAGCCTTTTGCTATGCCCAAATCTACTCACTCCACACAGATATATCTTTCGCACCTCCTCACTCCCCTGCATACTCAACACTAAAATGTATTATTAAAGACAAAACCAATCCAAAATATTCTTAAAAAATCCATTATCATTAATTTTGTATAGATTATTGAATAGTCCAAAATCTTCCAAAAATACCCACTATCAATAATTTTGTATAAATTACTGAATAGACTTGCTAATGTCTAAAGGAAGCAGAGAAATGATGAAACTAAAGGTCCATGTCATATACCATTTATTGCACTGAAAAGTTGCAAGACCTGTCTATCTTGTTCATACAAATAAGAGAACTTAAAGTAATAGTTGGTTCACCCTAAAAGCCATTGCAAAAGTTGGAGTACACTTCACTACAAGAATTCTAGATGAGAGTGTCTTAGGGGAAAATGTTATCAATATTAGAATTCTATGTTAAAATTTTAAGATTATATTAATAAAAATTATATTTATATGCGTAAATATGCAATTTTTTCTTAATTAAAAATTAAATTAATATAAAAAAATGTTTTAAATGTTAATATTTATTTTACACACAAAAAATAGTTACATAAAACAACTTTATTTTGTTGATAATCAACAAACATTAACACCAAAGACTTTTAATTTTTTAGATATCTCAATGCTTTTACGTGTGTGTGTGTGTGTATTCCATGAGATAAAGAAATGTAATTTTGTTCATCCAAAGATAACCAAATTACGTTTTGTAGGTGTCTTAGCAAAACCCAACCATGGGTAAAGTGATCAAAAAAAAGAAACCCAAAGGGGCCAATAAGTTGGCTCATGAGCCATAAAGAAATATAGAATAAGTGAGTTGGGAATATAACCAACGAAGAACATGAAACCCATCCATGAAATACACACCATGAAAGAAACCTCAAATAAGACCCCAGATGCTGGAAGGACCAGGTCAGAGAGGCATGGACCTCTCACATCAAGAGAACCTGAAGGCAGTGGCACCAAAGAAGACCCCTTCCTACAAACACCCTAAAAATAGAAACCAAAAAGTTTCATGCCCTCAAAAAGGACCTCAAAGTGTCAACGCATAAAAAATTCACGCCCTTAGAAAGGACCTTAAACCTCATGCGAAACCCCCCAACTGAAATGAGAAAGGGAGAGACACTGACACCCTTCAGAAGAACCCCAATCTAAGCATACATCAAACCATGAACAAACCAACATCATCGAAGAGAGGAACAACACTCATGAGTGGGAAAACCCCAAAAAAATCCTTGTTGAGAGAAGAAAACTTGAAAGCCTCCAATGAAAACCCAAAAGCACGACAGACCAGGTCTAAGTGACATGCATTCCTCTCGAAAAAGAGAGGATCCAAAACCCTGAATCTTGGCAGCAAAAAATAAGATATCAGAATCAAAAAATTTGAAACCAAAACCACGGAGTAGAGGTTATACATCATACCCTAAAAAGTGCCCCCATGCTAGAGAGGGTGATCGAAAGGAGACAAAAAAGACATATGACAAAAGAGAGGGGCCACCCACAGAGAAAAACCAATTGCAAAAGGAAGGCCTCGTAAAAAAAACCAGGCCACCAAAGTGAAATATTTAAGCCAAGAAAACTAATACCAGATCCAGACAAAAGATAGGCCGAACATAGGAGACGAGGCTCCACAAAATCCAAACGCAACAAAGTGGAACAAACCTTGTCCATAAATAAACAATATGCACCAAAGACACACCAAAATGGCCCCCAAGAGAGAGCCTGGCTATTGATATTATGGTACTTGCGAGAGTTATTTACCTCCATGTGTAAACCTAACGAGAATAGAATATTCTGGGAAGAAACAAGAAACCCTAATGAGTTGAATAATAACACTAGAAGACAAGTCGGCTCAAGAGGATAATTTGTATTAGGTTATTAGCCTCCAAGAGAAGAAGTTAGCTAGAAGAAATATTATATACTAAGTAAATAGGCACCCAGAATGAGAAGTCGGCCTCGGCAGTTAACCATAATTAGTATAAATACAGGAGGCCAGTCTTCATTCTGGCAGGCATTCTTAGAATTTCAAAGCAGCACTTGTGCGCACTGCAGTTGCTTAGTTTGTGCACAAGTTTGGAGGAGAGCTGTCGTTGTAGCTACTACAACTAGCAGATTTCGGTTTTGGCTTGGACTATCTCTTGGTTATGGTTTGGACTAACTGATAAACTCTTGTTTGGTGCGTTATCATTGGGGAAAGGTGCGTTACCCTTTGTTTGGCTATCTAGCCTAGGTTTTTCTTCTGGAGTGATTGTATGTCAAGGTTAAGGTGCTCGGAGGGTGGCTTTGGCCTATGGTTGGGTGACAATAGTGATATTATCGATGGTAAAATGAGCACATCCATTATATTCTAACAAGTTAAGGGCCCACACCTCCTTCATTTAGTCAAACCGCTAGAAGGAAGCATAGCCATAAGGATATTAAGCTCATTGAAGAACTGCCTCTAGATTTTCTAGCAAGAGCAGTCACCAAAGCACTGTCGCTAGGGTTACTAGCAGTTGCAGTTGCAGAAACCCTAATCCTCTCATTGAGGCACCTTAAGTGAATGGATTGACCAAATTTTTGGATAGACCAGTGCGCCCTAGCCTAGCACATCTCCTGGTACTCTCAGCAAGCCAAGACATCAAGTTTGAGTTTTTGGTCAAATCTAGGGTTGACCAAGGCAACCATAACTTACTCTATGAAGTCAGAAAACAAGTTAGATGGAGCTTCTAATTTCAGATCATGGAAGACAAGGATTGGCCTCATCCTTGCCAAGAATAAAGTGCTAGATATCATGAAAGGAAAGATCATGAAACCAGAGTTTGAAGAAGGAAAAGAGAAGGAACTTGAAGAACGTTACAGTTATGGAGAAGTTTAAAGAAGGTGACCTCAATGCCATGAGTATCATAGTGGACTCTATAAAATATCACTTGATACCCTACATCTCCCATCTTGACTCATAGAAGAATATGTACGATGCCCTAACAAACCTCTTCTCAGTCAGAAACATTGGACAAGTAATGAGTCTAAAGAATGAGCTCTATGACATGAAGATGAATGATGATGACAACATAACATCATACTTTGTGAGGATCACTCAGTTAAGTGATCAACTGCAAGCTATTGAAGGAATCATTTCAGAGAAGGAATTGGTAAACATAGTACTGAATGGTCTTCCCAAGACATGGGATGCATTTTCCGCAAGCATGAACACAAGGAAGGAGTATCCTACATTCGAAGAACTTTGGACTTGCCGTGCTCAAGAAGAATAAAAGATCAGTGCAAAACAGAAACCCCAAAAGAAGTACGATGATCAAGCCTTCACAACAAGGTTAAAGTATTTCAGGAACAAAAGGAAGTTTAGCTCATGGAAGAAGCCAAATCAAGAGAAAGATATGTTAGAAATACAATGCTTCAACTGTCGAAAGTATGGTCAGTACAAGAATAATTGTCCCAAGCTAAAGAAAAGGAAGGGGACACACAAAGCATTAGTTGCCGAAGAAAAGGAACCTACAAAGAAGACCAAGCAAGATAAAGCATAATTCTTCTTCTAAAGAACAAGGTAACAATACTCTTCTTAGTTCTTGTACATATCTTGTTTGCATAGCCTCTATACATATCTTGTATATCTATCTCTTAGAAGATAATATGTTCCAAGAAGAACTATACCTATGGAAGAACAACAAGATAAGGATTTCTATCATTACACAAGTCAGATAATACACATGAAAGGATGAAATACATCAAACAAATCATGTGGAAGCTATTACAAGATTAGCCGAAATCAGAATCAATCCTGAAGAAACTTGGAAGAAGCAAAGACAAAACGAAGTCAGCAATCAAGAGGAAATTGGAGAAAGACTTATGAAACTTTGCATAAGACAAAAAGGATGCAGATGTAAGCATGGACTCTGTTAGATGGAGGGAGCCTATTATATATTTCCAAAAGAAAAACATGCACTCATACATGAAGCAAGGATTAGGAGGGAGCTAATCCTATGATCCATTGAATATGATTTAGTATATATCCATGGTAGCAGCCATGAAAGTCAGTACGTGCTTAGTTTGACCTTAGAAGAAGGTTTCTTTGAAGAGAAGCCTTAAAGTATCCCTAGTTGTCCATCCACATCCGTGATCCTATGATGAAAGGAAGAAGTGGAATCTTTAGGTCATGGAATCTATAAGAAACTCCATGGACCCAAGAGCTAAAGAAAAACATGAGGAAGAACATGAAGATTCCAAGAAAGTAAGAGAAGCCAGAACAACCAGTCATTGTATCGAGAATCACAAGATTACCAGCCTGATATGAACTCACTAAAAACAATCAAGCAAAGGAACTAAAAGTTGTGATGAAGAATAGTGTATATGAATGCAAGCATTGCAAGATCCAGAACTAGAGGTTCTCCCAGATGGGGGGAGAATACTATGATGATTACTTGTTCCAGTAAACCAGACATACCTCTACATGAGTCATTATCCATGTTAGAATATAATGGATGTGCTCATTTTACCATTGAAAATATCTCTATTGTCACCTAACCATAGGCTGAAGCCACCCTCCGACCACCTTAACCTTGACAAAGAATCACTCCGGAAGAAAACCCTAGGCTAGATAGCCAAACAAAAGGTAGCGCACCTTTCCCCAAGGATAGTGCACCAACAAGAGCTGATCAGATAGTCCAAACCCTAGCCAAGAGATATTCCAAGCCAAAACGTAACTGCTAGTTGCAGCAGCTGCACCGACATCTCTCCTCAAACCTGCGTACAAAACTGGGCATTGTAATGCACACAAGTTGATGCTCTGCAATTTTGAGACTGCCTACCAGAATGAGAACCGACCTCCTATATTTATACTAATTATGGCTAACTAGCTGGGCCAACTTCTCATTCTGGGTATCTGTCTGTTCAGTATATATTATTATTTCTGGCCGACTTCTTCTCTTGGAGGCTAATAACCTAATATAAATTATCTTCTTGAGACGACAAGTCTTCTAAGGTTATTAGCCAACTCATTAGGGTTTCTTCTTTCTTCCCAAAGTATTCTATCATCGTCAGGTTTACACGTGGAGGTAAATACCTCCTGTAGATACCATAATATCAACACTCCCTCCTAGCTAGGGAGGTATTATAGGTAATGGTCTTGAGCACAAAAACATACCATTCACCTGGTAGCATCAACATAGTTGTATAGACTAGATCATGACTAGATCATGAGCACCATCATCATCATTAATGTCATCAGTTGCATCATCTCTCGAAACCATACTCTATCTGAGTAATAAGGCATGATGCTCACTCCACAACGTGATAAAAGAGCCATTCTTCTAATCTAGAAGAGTAAATGTTCTGAACCATTTTCTGTCTGGAAAATCTCTATTCATCATTCATCTGGTTGACAATTATTTCCAATAAACTGTTGATAGTTTTCAAGGCAATCAGAACAAAATAGAACACAACTATGTCTATCCATAGTAGTACATAACTACAATCCAGTGGTACACTACCACACCAAGTAACACACAAGTACTTGATCAACAACATATAGTCACGAACAATGGAACACATCCACCACAGTAGTATACATCTACTGTCATATAGTGTTCATAACAATCATCTGATATCAACCTGCACAGAAACAATGCTATGATATAAACTGAATCATCTAGGCCAATCTTTCACTCACATCTGTGAGATCTGAAAGAATATCTTCCCTCAGAGTAGAACAATGAGATATCTGGACTATTCTTCTCAAGCAAGGAAGAATAACTTTCCTGTCTTTTGAACCTGGACCATTCCTCACCCTGGGCTATTCTTCCTACACTAATCAAAGTGCACCCTGGAGAGAATGTATAAACCCTAAGGAATGCCTGTCCCTGATTGTTGAGCCTGGACCATTCCCCACCCTAGGCCATTCCTCCTACACTAATCAAAGTGCACCCTGGAGAGAATGTATAAACCCTAAGGAATGACTGTCTGGACCATTTCCTCTATTAGCCATAAGAGGAAAAGATTGTCCTGTATCAACCTCCAAAACAGACCATTCCTCATATTAACCACAATGATAAATCATTGTCCGACGAGGCGGGCCAGTCTTCTTGAGTAACCCTCAAGAAGAGAGACTACCCTAGACCAGTCCCCATGCTAACCGCAATGGGAAGTCATTGTCTATGATACATCAACAATCTGAACCATTTCCCATGTTAACCATAATGGGAAATCACTGTCCATCAGAAATATCAATCCACTTTCAGAACTGGAAAGGAAACTGCTCATCCTAGTCCATTTTTCGAACTGAAAAATGACTGTCCATAAATCAATACATATCAGTGCTCCCTCCCAACCTGGGAGTCATCTCTTCCTATTTCAATAAAGAAGTTGTCTCCACGAGCTCTAGCTTGAGTACACAAACTCTTTCATTTTGGATGGAAGCTTTACAAAAATGTTTACTTATCTGCTCATCTGTGGAGATATGTATTGGAGAACCACTTTCTCCTTTTTGGACTTCATCATGGATAATGTAATGCTTGATTTCAAATGTACTTCGGTCTGGAACACTAGTTTTCTCTGAAGGCTTCATGTAGCTCTGATCAATAGAGTATATCATTGTTGGAAAACTGGAACATATCCATTTGGCACTTCTTCTATCATCACGAGATCTGATTTACTGAGTAATCATCTTGATACAATATCTTTGTTATAGAAAATCTTCACCACGCTTCTGCTGTGCACTGGAGGTTCTCCACCGAGCTATCTTTTTCCATATGCATACAAGGGTCTCTTTCTGGTATGCCTCAAAGTCTTGAGGTTTCTCTTCATACACTCTTCGTTCAATTAGTCTTTGCATTTATCTGATGTAGAACTCCAACTCATGGATGTTGTGGATGATATAATGACTCATGTAGAGATATGTCTGGTTTACTGGAACAAGTAATCATCATAGTCTTCTCCCTCCATATAGGAGAACCTTTAGTTCTAGATATCGCAATGCTTTCATTCATAAGTCTTCCATACATTGTTCTTCATCACGACTTTCAGTTCCTCTACTTGATTGCTTTTATTGAGTTCATATCAGGCTGGCAATCTTGTGATTCTTGATGCAATGACTGGTTGTTCTAGCTTCTCTTTCTTTTCTTGGAATCTTCATGTTATTTCTTGTGTTTTCATTTAGTTCTTGGGTCCATGGAGTTTCTTATAGATTCCATGCCCTAAAGATTTCACTTCTTCCTTTTATTATAGGATCATGGATGTGGATGGACAACCAGGGATACTTTAAGGCTTCTCTTCGAAGAAGTATTCTTCTCGGGTCGAACTGAACACGTACTACCTTTCATGGCTACTACCATGGATATATGCTTCATCATCTTCAATGGATCATTGGATTAGATCCCTCCTAATCCTTGCTTCATGCATGATCTTTGTAATGTATAATCGGCTCCCTCCATCTAGGAGAGTCCACGCTTCTGTTTGCATCCTTGTTCTCTTCTACAAAGTGTTATAAGTTTTTCTCCAATTTCCTCTTGGTTGCTGACTTCTTTCTATCTTGCTTCTTCTAAGTCTCTTGCAATGGCTTCCACATGATTTTCTTTTATGTATTTCATCCTGACTTGTATAATGATAGCAATCCTTATCTTGTTGTTCTTCCATAGGTGTAGTTCTTCTTGGAACATCTTTTCTTCTAAAAGATAGATATACAAGATATGTACAGAGATTATGCAAACAAGATATGTACAAGAACTAAGAAGAGTATTGTTACCTTCAAAAGAAGAAGTCTCTTTCTTCCTACTTGGTCTTCTTTGTAGGTTACTTTTCTTCAACAACTGATGCTTCGTGTTTCTCCTTCCTTTTCTTTAGCTTGGAACAATGATTCTTGTAGTGACCATACTTTCGATAGTTCAAGCATTGTATCTCTGAAATATCTTTCTCTTGATTTGTCTTCCTCCTTGAACCAAACTTCCTTTTGTTCCTGAAATTCTTGAATCTTGTTGTGAAGGCTTGATCTTCATACTTCTTTTGGGGTTTCTCTTTTGCACTGATCCTTGATTCTTCTTGAGCACATCAAGTCGAAAGTTCTTCAAATGTCAGATACTCCTTCCTTGTGTTCATGCTTGCGGCAAATGCATCCCACGTCTTGGGAAGACCATTGAGTACTATGTTTACCAATTCCTTCTCTGAGATGATCTCTTCAATAGCTTGTAGATGATCTCTTAACTGAGATATTCTCACAAAGTATGATGTTATGCTGTCATCATCATTCATCTTCATATCACAGAGCTCATTCTTCAGACTCATTATTTGTCCAATGTTTCTGACTGAGAAGAGGTTTGTTAGGGAATCGTACATCTTCTTTGATGAGTCAAGATGGGAGATGTAGGGTATCAAGTGGTATTTTATAGAGTCCACTATGATACTCATGGCATTGATGTCATCGCCTTTGAACTTGTCCATAACTACAACATTCTGCGGTTCCTTCTCTTTTCCTTCTTCAAACTCTCGTTCCGTGATCTTTCCTTTCATGATATCCAACACTTTATTCTTGGCAAGGATGAGGTTAATCATTGTCTTCCACGTTCTGAAGTTAGAGGCTTCATCTAACTTGTTCTCTAACTTCATAGAATAATTCATGGCTGCTTTGACTTGGTCAAACCCTAGTTTTGACCAAAAACTCAAACTTGGCGTCTTGGATTGTTGAGAGTACCAGAAGATGCACTAGGCTAAGGCACACTGATCTATTTGAATATTAGGTCAATCCCTTCACTTAAGGTGCCTCAATAAGAGGATTAGGGTTTCTGCAACTCTACCAGCAAGTAACCCTAGTGACAATGCTATGGTGTCTGCTCCTGCTAGAAACCCTAGCAACATTTTTTAAACGAGCTTAATATACTCACGGTTATGTTTCCTTCCAGTGGTTAGACTGAATGAAGGAGGTGTGGGCCCATAACCTATTAGAATACAATGGATGTGCTCGTTTTACCATTGACAATATCTCTATTGTCACCCAACCATAGGCTGAAGCCACCCTCCGAGCACCTTAACCTTGACAGAGAATCACTCCAGAAGCAAACCCTAAACTAGATAGCCAAACAAAGGGTAGCACACCTTTCCCTAAGGACAACGCACCAAACAGAGCTGATCAGATAGTCCAAACCCTAGCCAAGAGATATTCCAAGCCAAAACGTAACTGCTAGTTGTAGCAGCTGCACCGACAGCTCTCCTCAAACCTGCGTACAAAGCTGGGCACTGTAGTGCGCACAAGTTGTTGCTATGCAATTCTGAGACTGCCTGCCAGAATGAGAACTGGCCTCCTGTATTTATACTAATTCTGGCTAACTGCCTGGGCTGACTTCTCATTTTGGGTATCTGTCTGTTCAGTATATATTATTATTTATGGACAACTTCTTCTCTTGGAGGATAATAACCTAGTATAAATTATCTTCTTGAGCTGACAAGTCTTCTAGGGTTATTAGACAACTCATTAGGGTTTCTTCTTGCTTCCTCGGGTATTCTATCATCGTCAGGTTTACACGTGGAGGTAAATACCTCCCGCAGCTACCATAATATCAAAAATCTGCGATATTCATGGGTTGGAGTTCTACATAAGATGAATGCAAAGACTGTTCTGCATAGCAATTGAACAAAGAGCGTATGAAGAGCAACCTCAAGGATTTGAGGTATACCAAAAAGAGACCCTTGTATGCATATGGAAGAAGACAACTTGGTGGAGAACCTCCAATGCACAACAGAAGCATGGTGAAGATTTTCTATAACAGAGTTATTGTATCATAATGATTACTCAGAAGATAAGGATGATGGATTGCCAATCCATGACAAAGATCTCATGATGACAGAAGAAGTGCCACATGGATATGTTCTAGTTTGACCCTTGCCATGATGTTGTGAGCTAGCAGGAACCAAAGATGAATCCAACAATGATATACTTTATTGATCAGAGCTATATGAAGCCTTCAGAGAAAACCAACGTTCCAGACTGAAGTACATTTGAAATCAAGCATTACATTATCCGTGATGAAGTCCAGAAAGGAGAAAGTGGTTCTCTAATACATATCTCCACATATGAGAAGATAAGCAGACATTTTGGTAAATCTTCTGTCCAAGATGAAAGAGTTTGCATACTCAAGCTGGAGCTCGTGGAGACAACTTCCTTATTGAAAAAGGAAGAGATGACTCCCAGGTTGGGAGGGAACACTGATGTTTTATTGATTGATGGACAATCATTTTTCAGTTCAAAAATGGTCCAGGATGAGCAGTTCTTTTCCAGTTTGGAAAGTGGTTTAAGATTTCTGACGGACAGGCATTTTCCAGTTCGGAAAATGGTCCAGAATGAACGATCATTTTTGTGATGAAAATGGTTCGATGGATTGCTGATGTACTATAGACAACAATTTCCCATTGTCGTTAGCATGGGGAATGGTCTAGGGCGGTCTCTCTTCTTGAGGGTTACTCAAGAAGACTGGCTCACCTCGCCAGACAACGATTTCCCATTGTGGTTAACATGGGGAATGGTCCGTTTTGGAGGTTGGTGCAGGACAATCATTTCCTTAGGAAATGGTTCGGACAATCATTCCTTAGGAAAGATTCATTCTCTCCAGGTTGCACTTTTTTTAGTGCCGGAGGAATGGCCCATGGTGTGGAATGGTCCAAGTTCAACAATCAGGGACATACATTCCTTAGGGTAGACTCATTCTCTCCAGGTTACACTTTGTCTAGTGTTGGAGGAATGGCCCAGGGTGGGGAATGGTCGAGGCTCATAAATCAGGACAATTATTCTTCCTTGCTTAAGAAGAATATTCTATATAGCTCATCATTGATGTTTGACCTTCTGAGGGCAGATACTCTTCCAAGCTCTCACAGATGTGAGTGGAAGAATGACCCAGATGATTCAGTTTATATCATAACATTTTTTCTGTGCAAGTTGATATTAGATGATTGTTATGAAGATTGTATGTCTCTAGATAGTAGATGTATACTATTGTGGTGGATGTGTTCCACTGTTTGTGACTATACGTCACTAATCAAGTACCTGTGTGCTACTTGGTGTGGTAGTGTACCACTGGATTGTAGTTGTGTACTACTATGGATAGACACAGTTGTGTTCTATTGAATTATATTGTTTCGAAGACTATTAACAGTGTTGAAAATGATTATCAGCTAGATGGATGATCAATGGACAAAGATTTCCCAGATGAAAAATGATTCAGGACATTTATTCTTCTAGGACATATGTCTAGATTAGAAGAATGGCTCTTGTGTCACTCTATGGTGTGAGTGAATTATCCAACATCATGTCAAATTACTCAGATGGAGTATGGTTTCGAGAGATGATGCAGTTGATGACACTAATGGTGATGATGGTGCTCATGATCTAGTCATGAGATAGTCTATACAACTATGTTGATGCTAGCGGGTGAATGGTATGTTTGTGCTCAAGACCATTACCTGTAATACCTCCCTAGCTAGGAGGGAGTGTTGATATTATGGTAGTTGCGGGAGGTATTTACCTCCACGTGTAAACCTAACGAGAACAGAATATTCCGGGAAGCAAGAAGAAACCCTAATGAGTTGGCTAATAACCCTAGAAGAAAAGTCGGCTCAAGAGGATAATTTGTATTAGGTTATTAGCCTCCAAGAGAAGAATTCAACCAGAAGAAATATTATATACTAAGTAAATAGGCACCTAGAATGAGAAGTCGGCCCAGGCAGTTAGCCAGAATTAGTATAAATATAGGAGGCCAATCTTCATTCTGACAAGCATTCTCAGAATTGCAGAGCAACACTTGTGCGCACTGCAGTTGCCTAGTTTGTGCGTAAGTTTGGAGGAGAGTTGTCGTTGCAGCTGCTGCAGCTAGCATATTTCGGTTTTGGCTTGGAATATCTCTTGGTTATGGTTTGGACTATATGATCAGCTCTTGTTTGGTGCGCTATCATTGGGGAAATGTGCACTACCCTTTGTTTGGCTAGCTAGCCTAGGGTTTTCTTCCAGAGTGATTCTCTGTCAAGGTTAAGGTGCTCAGAGGGTGGCTTCGACCTATGGTTGGGTGACAATAGTGATATTGTCGGTGGTAAAATGAGCACATCCATTATATTCTAACACTGGCCACCAAAGATCACCAAATCCACCACGCGCAGGCCCATCACATTAGATCGGGGGACATAAACACATCAGTGCTACACCCGAGAGAGAACACGACCATCAAAAAATGTAGAGACCTCCACTCACAGAGAAAAAGCGTCAGATTGAGGGTTTGCGGCTAGGGTTTCCCCCAACCACAACCCCTTAGAGCAACACCACAATGTCCTTATATAGATCTACTTCTTATTACCAATGGAAGAATTAAAATTAAATTATATATATATATATATATATATATATATATATATATATATATATATATATATATATATATAAACTGAACATAATGATTTTATGCATATGTTTAACTTAAACAATATTGTGGATTAATGGTCATAATTTTAATTTTAATATTTTATTTAGTCATTTTTCACATTGTGTAGAGCCTTTTTCTATGACCGTATCTATGCACTCCACATAGATATATATCTTCTACACCTTTTCTCTCTGCACTCCACAAATTTATATCCCCCACACATCCAATACAAAAATGCATTGTTAAAGCCAAAGCCAAACCAAAATCTTCTTAAAAAACTGGTTATCATTATTCTGACAAGTGATGTAATTTGTATGGTAATCGAGTCATTTATGACACGTTGATTTGCTAAGATTCCACCATTAGCTCTCCATACTTAGTTGAATTTATTTTAAGTAACAATGTTTTTTATAAAAAAAGTAAGTATATAAAGTGAACAAAATGTTTTTATGTATGTTTAAGGTGGTATATTTTGAACCCTTTCACAAAGAATTCATATCACTCATCCTCTTGCACTTCCAGAACTCTGTACTTCAAATAATTCCACCACACAGATTCTAACAAATGATGTAATTTGCACGATAATGAATCATTTATCACACATTAATTTGTTAATATTCCACCACTAACTCTTCATACTTAGTTGAATTTATTTTAAGCAACAATGTTTATTATAAAAAATAAGTATATAAAGTGAACAAAATGTTTTTATGCATATTTTTAAGTTAAAAAATATTGTTGATTAATGGTCATAATTTTAATTTTAATATTTACTGAACCATTTTTCACGTTGTGTGGAGCCTTTTGCTATGACCATATCTATGTACTCCATAGATATATATGTTCCACACATTTTTACTCCACACAGGTATATCCCCTTAGAGCCAATACTAAAATGTATTGTTAAAGCCAAAACCAAACCAAAATCTTCTGAAAAGACCGGTTATCATTAATTTTGTTTAAATTATAGAATAGACCAAAATGTTCCAAAAATACACACTAATAGTAACTTTGTATAAATTACTTAACAGACTTGGTACTGCATAAAGGAAACAGAGAAAAGATGAAACTAAAAGTCCATATTATATACCATTTTTTACACTGAAAAGTTGTAAGACTTGTCTATCTTGTTCATACGAACAAGAGAACTTTGACTCGTTGATATTCACAAATTGTATATGGATATATCCATAGTTTAGTTGATATAATTATTATTTACATTTATTATCACACAAAAGAATCTACTATATCTTAAAATCAAAACCAAACCAAAATCTTTTAAGATTATCCATTATCATTAATTTTCTTGAAAGTACACAATTAAAATGTAACCCTAAAACAAAATCCTTTTAAAACTACCCATTATTAGTGACTTTTCTATAAATTACTGAATAGGCTTGTTACTAAAATGTGTGTGTAAAGCTAATACCAAACCAATTTTTTCTTAAAAAACTAGTTATCATTATTTTTGTATAAATCACTGAATAGACCAAAATCTTCAAAAAAAACCACTATCGGTAATTTTGTATAAATTATTGACCATACTTGCTACTACATAAAAGAAGCAATACTAAAATGTATTCTTAAAGCCAATACCAATACAAAACCTTCTTAAAAAACATGTTATCATTAATTTTGTATAAATTACTGAATATATCAAAATCTTCCAAAACTAACCACTGTTAGTAATTTTGTATAAATTATTGAACATACTTGCTATTGCATAAAAGAAACACGTAAAGGATGAAACTAAAAGTCCATATCATATACAATTTTTTACACTGGAAAGTTGCAATATTCAAGTCTATCTTGTTCATGCAAATAAGAGAACTTTGAGTGAATTGCTTTGATCAAACATTACACCAATACCACAAAAAACTTCAATAAAACACGGTGGTTGCATTATGCATGAGACACACACTATGAAACAACAATCATAGAAACTAATTGCACATGTCTGTGAAATACATAAATTACTGAATAGACCAAAATCTTCCAAAAATACTCACTATCAATAATTTTGTATAAATTATGGAACAAACTTGCCACTGCATAAATGAAGCAAAGAAAGGATGAGACTAAAAGTCCATATTTACAAATTGTATATGAATATATTGAGAGTTTAGTTAATATTATAATTATGATTTACATTTATTATCACACACAATAATTTAATGTATCTTAAAATCAAAACTAAACCAAAATCTTTTAAAACTACCCATTATCATTAATTTTCTAGAATCTCCACAATTAAAATGTAACCTTGAAACCAAAGCCAAACCAAAATATTCTAAAACTAATCATTATCATTATTTTTCTATAAATTATTGAATAGACTTGTTACTAAAATGTATTGTTAAAGAAAAAACCAAACCAAAATCTTCTTAAAAAACACATTATCATTAATTTTGTATAAATTACTGAATAGATCAAAATCTTCCAAAAATACCCACTATCAGTAATTTTGTATAAACTAGTGAACATACTTGGCACTACATAAATGAAGCAAATAATGGATGTAACTAAAAGCTCATATTATATACCATTTTTTACACTGAAAAGTTGCAATACTTGTTTATCTTTTTCATACAAATAAGAGAACTTTGAGTGAAGTGCTTTGATCAAACATTACACTAATACCACAACAAAATTCAATAAAACATAGCAGTTGCAATATACATGAGACATACACTATGAAGCAAGAAGCAAAGGAACTAATTGCACTTGTCTATGAAATACATAAACTAATATGACACACCATTGGTTAAAAGAAAGATATTAGATCAACATGTTCAACAAGTATTTCAAACGCTTTGCAAACACAAGTTACAAGTAAATTTGTCTACAGTTAAAAAATAAACAAGTAATTAAAACTATTCATTTTAACAAAGAAGTTGGGAAGAACCTTGTGATCTCTATAACTGATATATTTTACTCAATATCACTTTCAAATACAATGATACAATTTCCTACTATTTGTTACTTTTGTCTTTTCAACTTTAACTTCTACAAAAATTGTTATTGAACACCATGGGGTATTCACTTTGTGAACCTATGACATAGCGCTTTCATTCATGGGATATTAAAGAATACCCCTAATTTCACTAGATATTGGTAATATCTCCCAAAATACTTTTGTTGAACCCCCCTCCCAATACATCTTTACAATAAAAGAAACCCATATTTTCACTAGATACCCCTTTTTATACCCCCCAATACATATAAACTCATTGAGACCCCGCATCCCCCCCTCCCTCAATACCTACAATATATTGACTTTATTTTTACAATTTAATAACCCCCTTTATGAATGAACGTGATAAGATATTGGTCAACAATGTGATGCCCCTATGTTGACACCCTTTTATTAACTTGGAGAATGATATTGTTGCCCTAAATACTCAAGGGGTATTCTTCTTCTTGGAGATTATAATGCTAGTACTCGTAGGGATCAATCCAATAATCTAACTCAATCATAACTAGGATATCAACTATTTATGGATAGAAGAGGATGGTAACTTAACCCTTAAATACAAAAGAAGCTCTGAAAATATTGGAACAAACTCATATGATACTAGGCTTCTTAGGATGACCTCTTCTCGTGAGTTGATCATTTGTAATGAGTTACCTAACTCTCATTGTATGCCTTGCATTCATAGAAAAGGTGAAAGTGTCATTGCTTATGTCATATTATTTATTTATTTGATAAACAAAACTAATAATGATGAAATAAATTATGATAACAACCTAGATTTTGACCACTGCCCATTATGTAAATTTTAAATATAAATATATTCCTCAACTTTCAAATAGTATGAACAATGCAAGAAATAGAATTATCTTTGATAATAGAAAAGCTTCTGATTTTTTTGAAGGATTAACAAGAGACATTGAATTAAGCTATGAAAAGGATTAACAAGAGAAATTGAATTAAGCTATGAAAAATGACACAAATGATCATTTATATAAAAATTTCACTTTGAAACTATTATTTTTCTTAGAAAAGTGTTCTCTAAAATTGCATATTAGATGAAAACATCTTCCAAACACTCAATATAACCTAAAATGTAAAATTGCAAAAAGACATATTAGAACCACCTCTAATAACACTAAATAAAGGTAATAATATTAAATATTATAAACTCTTTAAAAAGAGAAAATGTAAATATCTAACCAAGAAAAAAGAGACTTGTACAAACATATGTAAATGGGAGCCTGAACATTTTGGACTAACACCATCCTTAGAAAAGTGAAAGAATCAAGGAATATTAACCTAAACAACTGGAACTTTTACTTTAACAAATTTTATATTTCCCCTCAAGTCTCTAAGGACATCTTGGGCACTCATAACGTGCTCATAACTACATTAAGGTTTTCTAAAATAAGGATATAAATTTTGGAATTAAATGCATTGTTGGGATATTAAATTTGGCATTAAGTGAATCCTAAATGGAAAATATAAATACATTAAAGGATACTAAGCCAATATCTTGAAAATTGAGAGTTTGATCGTAGTGTCTTATGTTAAGCATATTTTAAATATGGCTGTCAAGGAAGGATTCTCTTAAAAAAAAAAAAAATATGGGCTGAAAATTTACCTATCCCTATTTTTATATCAAAGTGACTTTGTTCAATTATCAAATTGTTATATAATTAGCTCCTTTTAAGTAAAATTATGTGGCTTGATTCTTTAAAAAAAAATAGTGAATCAATTGAGGAAAATAAAAAAATAGTTAAATGACACATAGATTCACGAATTTATGAGTCACCAATAATCAACTTACCACCCTTAGATTTTAGAAACAAAAATAAGATATAATGTGTGGTTTCGTTCATTTTAGAGAAGCTTTTCACATTGTCTTTAGAGCCAAGTTAATAAAAAAAAGGGAAATTGGATCCCTCACGAGATCCATAGTCACTTTAAAAAAATGTTATTGTTGAGATAAAATGTAATAAAAGTGTTTAATGGATATTAATTAAAATATTTGTATTAAGCAAGGGTACCCTTTGTTTTGAAATCTATATCAATAATATTGGTAATGTTTGGAAAAGGAGGAATGCATTGGTAGTAACATGGTTTAACTTTTTTTTACCTTTTCTGATGCAACCCCCCTCCCCTCTTGGGAGTTCTGCGACCTTCTGGTCAAGGATCTTCGAATTCCCGAGCTGAATTATCTCCTCGAGACCTTACTGGTCCCAAATTGAATTAACACAGACCCTATTATCTCCTTAGGCGAGGTCATATGGAACCTGCGGGCCCTCTCCTTAGCGTTTTTTTAAATCTTAACGCTGACGGGTGCTAGCTCCTTCCACTAGCCCCTCTCCACATGTGACTTCGAGCTGTGACCCGAGGCTAAACCTCCTAAGCGCTTCGTGACTTCAGACTCCGATTGCCTTGGATGAAACATATCTCTTTTCATGCGAACTCCGAACTGGTGAAGCTACCCAGAACCATTTCTACGACTCATGCTCCCTCTGACAACCAATGGTGGTGATATCCTTCGGAACTTCGACTTCGGGGTTTCCAACCATTTCAACACACTGTTTCTCCTAAAGTGCTTCCTTTACAAATCTATAGGATGAGCACCACATGCTCACTCAATCTACGGTCGAGATCACTCCTTGTTCCACTCCGATTGACTTGCAGTCAACGCTTCCTCCGCGTCCTTTCTCCCAGAGAATCAAAACTCCACAATAAATATCCACGCTCCACGTGTCCTATCCAAGTGGTCGGCTAAGATGGAATTTGACATATCAACGTTCTGGCATTTTTGGATGTTCTATCTCTGATTCCTTCCGAAGGGCTCTTCCTCCGAAGTGCACGATCCCGAGACATGTGTCCATCCTATATCAACAACCACAACTGACTTCGCTTACTCGGGCTTCGGGAGTTTTGCAACCTCCACCCTCATCTTCTTCCGAAGGTTCTTCCTCTGAAACTCATGGATATTCGCCATGTGCCCTCTCTGGATCCAACGGTCTAGATCTACTTCGCTCTCTATGACTTCGCGAATATTACGCCTTGCTTCACGCAAATTCTTTCGAATCTCTTCTCCCCCGAACTAACTTATCCACTGCCACGTATCCTCCTCTCAGCCAACGGCTAGGATCACTTCATGATAGGACTTCGACGATCCCACTCCTCAATACTTCAAAACACTCCGAACCACGAAGTGTTGAAATGATTCATGGCTAACTTCCATGGAGTTCTCCCAGATCTACCAGTTTGGAATGATTCCGCCTCCTTGGAACGGATCTTTCTCATTGATTTGTAAAAATCCTCAGGCGCTTCTCCCTATTGAAGACTTCTCTCCTTCTATCTCTCATGAGCTTGTTCTTCCTTCGAAATTTCACTCCTTAGAGCGTCTTTTCGACACTTAGTCGAAATTTGACTTCCATGCACACCTTGCAACAAGTCTTCTCTTCAACCCAACTTCTTTGTGAGCAACTGTGCATGCCTTGCAACAGTTCATTACTCAACCTGATCTCTCCTCCTGAACAAAATAACTTAAGTATGTTTCACCTATGCACACCTTGCAAGGTCTTCTGCACTTCTTCTTAAATAGAACTTAAAGCTACCCCCCCTGATCTTCTGAGTCAAAAGACTCTGTCAACGCACTCCTTGCGGACACTCTGAACTCCTTGCAAATGAAAGCTTCACGCTATCTCTTTTGAGATTTTTGAATCAAAACAGACTCTGTCTATGCACACCTTGCAGACACTTATGCATTCCTTGCAAACAAACGTTTCATGTTATCTCTTCTGAGCTTCTGAGTCGAACCAAACTCTATCAACGCACTCCTTGCGGATGATATGCACTCCTTGCATAAGATCGTGAAGAGAAACAATTGAAACTTCTCTAAACTCTCACAGATTCATACATTCAACAAGACAATTCATGCATGCATAAAAACAAAAAATAACAAAGAACATATAAGCAACAACAACACCACACATTGGATCAATATATCTTTGTTACCTTCATTAAAATATAAATGGATACAACTATGATAAACAACAACTAAATCACAACAATCTCCTACTAATTTGCAACAGTCTCATTTGGGTGTACAATGCATCTACTTATACAAGAGGGCCCCCAGGGTTCCCTCCGACTACCTCTCTTCTCGAAGTAAAAACTAACTCCCACTTAAGAATTGTTACATTAAATTCTAAGAGTGAAACTCCCATGTCACTCACGATCGTTCAACTTCTAAGCGTTTTGATCTTCTTTAATCATATGTTCAAAACAAATTTATAGGAAACGCCAACATTTAAGATTCCAAAATAATTAAAAAGGTGCACTAGGGCGTTGATTTGTCTCTCCATGTGTGTTTTGTTGACGATGCTCCTACATCATACTCCACTGGTGGGAAAATCATGAGCTCCTACTCATGGGTCCCTCTGCTATGCTGTTGAGATCCTCCAGGATCCCAAACCTGAAATTGGAGCTGTCCACTTGCTCCTTTGATTTGATGCTCCTGCTTCCCTTCTTCTCCTGCAGGTTTTCTTCTGTTCCATCCTTCTCTGCTGCTAGCTACCTTCTTTGTTGCTTCCAACATCAATCTCTTTATCTCCTCTATTTCTTTGTCCAACTGGTCCACTCGTTGGCTTTCCTCCTCCAGTATGCTCTGCTGCATCTTCTCTCCATCAATTTCCAAATTAACTTGTTGGATAAGTCCCCTCTGGGTTATTATTCTTTTCCCTAGGGGTTCTATCTCTTCACACAGATCACCAAGATCCATGCTATCTGCTGCTTTCTCCTCTACTGTAGGTTCTAATTCTACAGTTTCCTCATGTTCATCTCCCTTGCTAAAGTTTTTGAGTAATTCCACCGAATGCTCTTCGTTCTCCATGGCAATCTCTGATGGTTGTCCTCCCTCTGCTACACTTGCATCACAAACACTATTAATTATAAAGGCATTTGGCTCCATGGCCTCTTTCTTGGGTGCTTGTTGCATCACTTCCTCATGTTTAGTAAAGGGCAGTTCAACCTGATCTCCCACTCTGTCTTCATTACTTGTGGCCTTGATGTTCCACTTCACTACAGACTCTAGTTCTGCGGGCTCCTTACTGAGCAGTTTCTCAGCTTCCTCCTCCAACAGATTGACTTCTATCAGCTCCTCTTGTACTGATATATCTCCAACTTCCTCCAGCTTCTCCTCCGGATGACATTTTGCTTATTTTGGCACGACTCTCTCTTGGCAGTCCTTCTCTAGTTTTGGATTGTCCAATCAATCCTCTAGTAACTTCAACTCCATCTCACACTGAGTGAGAAACCCAATTATGTGCTCCTCTTCTTCTACTGGGGCATACTTTAATATCTTGTCCTTCTCCCCCTCCTCTATGCCAGTGACAATTGGTCGTCTTTCTGTTACTGCATCTGCAACACATACTCTGGCCTCAACTGGGCTACTTGGTAGGAATATATGAATTCCCCCAATGATCATAATGCATTTATGATATTTCTCCATCAAATCTCCTTGCTGATATGAAATCTTAGCTGAGTTCATCTCTTCTCTCTTTCCCATTTGGAAAATTGGGTCTTCACCTCTGCCCTCCTGGCAGTCTATGAGATCTTTAGATGATATCATCTTATTTCCCACTTGACAATCTAAAATTTCATCTCTGCCCTACTGGCAGTTCATGAGATCAACTGATCTCTTCTCCTCCTCATCACTGAGGGTCCTTCCAACTTATGGTTCACAGATGTGAACCACTTTCGCCTCTGTGTCATTGAGGTTTTCAACATACCTCAACCACCTTCTCATTACCTGTCGTTGCCTTCTGTCCAACAACTTTTGACCAGGCCATTTTGCTTTCCTTTTCAGAGGCCATTCATACCTCCAGTGTACCTGTGCCTCCTGCTACATCTTTAAAGCCAGCTTCTCCATTTATGCTCTTATCTCACTGAGATCCTTGTCAATTTATGCTTTACCTTTCTGCTTGCGGTCGGCTTCTCGACCTCTCCTATGGATTTCAATAGCCATTTTCATTTTCTTCCTACCCTCTTGGCAAGTCTGTGGATTACTCTGTAACCAAGAGCATCTCCAACTTCTCCCTGCATCCCACCTGAATGTCCATTTGCTTCTGCATACATGCAACCATCATTCACAGAGTATCACACTCTGTCTCCTCCTTCACCTGCAATCTACAAGATAATTTATGCTTCTGATACCATTTGATGTTATAAGATTATCTTTTTTCACCTTCTCACCTTTGCCTACGATATATAGAAAAAATTCCACTTTGATACCACTTGATGGCATCAGACTATCTCCTTTATCTCCTTCCTCCTACCCGAGAATAAAATAAGGCTCTGATACCACTTGATGCAGACCCCCCTTCTCTCCTCGGGGTTATGCGACCTCCTGGTCAAGGATCTTCAAACACTTGAGATGAATTATCTCTTTGGGACCTTGCAGGCCCAAGCTGATATAACACAGACCCAAAATCCGACCAAGTGTCGAAGAAACACTCTAAGGAGTAAAGGGTTCGAAGGATAAATAATCTCAAAAGAGATACCAGGAAATTTCTTCAATAGGGAGGAGACCCTTTGAATCTCCATGAATCAATGATCGAGATCCGTCTAAGAGGGAGCAAAATCATTTTAGACCATTAGATCTGAGATAGTTGCACGGTGGTTAGCTGTGGAGTCTTTCGACATTTCATGGTTTAAAGGTTTCCAAGTGTTTAACGAGAGGATATCACCGAAGTTGTGAAGAACGAAGTGAATCCTAGCCATTGGTTACCGCGAGGACACATGGTAGAAATCTGGAAGTTCTGGGAGATAGAGCTTCAGAGAAAATTTGTGAAGACCAAAGTTGATCTAAACCATTGGATCCAGGACGACACGCGGTAGAGATCTATGTGTTCCGAAAGAAAGGAACTTTGGGGAAAATGAGAAGTGAAGGAACGAGAAGTCTCAAAGGTTGAAGCGTCGAACCCCATCGGAACCGTCCATTGGAGAAGGATGTGTGGCGCTTGATCCACATTTTCGTAGAAATTTTATTTTAGGGTAAAAGGGGTTGAGACGTTCTGAAGTCCCGAGGGTCGGAATTCGAACGGATCACAGTTGTTGGATGTGGGGGAGACGAGAATCGTAGATCTACCAAGGCGAGTTTGTAGTTCATGGTTAGGAGGAAGGGTTTGCCAGTTTAGAACTCGGGGAAGGAAGGAGCAACTGCTGCCGAAGCCTGAACTTTCAAGTATCTTAAGGCTTAGCCTTGGGTCATAGCCGAGGTTATATGAGAGAAGAGCCTAGCTTGAGGAGCTAGTGCCCACCAATTCAAATTTGTCAAAAGCGCTAGGAGAAAAGGCCGCAGGTTCAATAGGACTTGCGTCTAAGGGGTTTAGGGGTCTTTGTTACATCAGTTTGGGCCAACAAGGTCCCAAAGAGCTAATTTAGCTCAAGTGTTTGAAGATCCTTGACCGGGAGGTCCCACAACCTCGAGGAGAAAAGGGGGGTCTACATCATTTTCTATCAAGAATTCTTACTCCAGACCCACTTATCTATCCTTCCTTTGTGAAACCACCTTCTTTCATGCTCCAATGAGATTGATTGCTAAAAACAAAAGCTAGAAAACCAAGGAACCGTTGCTAGGGAGGGTGTATTCACCATCGAACATTGAGGATTCACCTTCTTTTCTAACTTATGGCATCCTTAATGGAAAACCCCTTCATGAATTTGATTTGGTCCATATAATATTGTCCCCTCATTCTAAATTTGGCAATGCGCCTCTCCACTGCTTGCACATTCCTCTCAGATAGAGACATTCCCCTCCCCATATGCATTACCTCATCGCTTATGTAAGAATAAAGTAGTCGAGAAGAAGGAATTTGATGTTTTGTGCTTAGTTTTGTGGCATAAAATTTGTAATGGATGGTAATGAGGAGATAAGAGTTTACACCTCTTGTTGGAACGACAATCTCTTCTCCCCCCTAGCCCTGATTTTGTTTTCCCCAATTTGATTTCCAAGGAAAAACTTTGTGAGGAAACCCAAGGAATGCTTCCCCACATTTGTGGATGAAATCCCTAGTAAACTTGTCATGGTAAACTAATGCACCTCACCCAAGGGGATTCAAACTAGGCACCTACTAGCATAAAACTAACCAAATGACAAACAACATTACAGACAACTGGTTGAGCTAAGCCCTTGGGATTTTCCCCATTTTGAGTTGTATCTTAGACAACAAAAATTCTCAAAGGCACCATAGCTCAAGTTCAAAATTTATCTCAGAATGTAGAAACCTTGGATAATTTTACCAGTCCTTAATATTCAAACTATAAAATGTTTAACGATGTTTTTGTAAAAAATTCAAATTTCTAAGGTTTTCATATATTTTCCATAAAATTTTGGCTATTTTTAAGGTAAAATAATTGTATTCTATAGAATTTGAGTGAATCATTTTTAGAAAAAATGGAAATTGGCGAATATTGTTTTTGGAAAAAGCATGGAAAATTAGGTCATGGACGATATATAGCCCCTAAAAATTTTCTTGCTCAAGTTTCTCATTCCATGTTTAGATAGACATTGTAGTTCATCAAAGGCCCATAGATAGCTCAAACATTATTGTGTCCAATGTTGTCTCTCTCCACTAGAACAACTCCGAACATAGATTAAATCAATGTAATTTTGATTTCAACCCTCGACAACTAACAACAAATGGAGACATACAAACTTTGCAAGAACATGCAATGTGTCTCAGAGTGGATTTGGATAATTTGAGTATATAGATGTCACTCAAGGGAGCACGTAATTCTCACCTTAGAGATTTAGTGATTTTGATATTGAATGAGGTTGTAAGGAACTCATTGTTACGACAACAAAAGTGATGTACAAAATCGGTAAATATTTTTTTTTTTTGAAACCACAACGTTACGACAAGTGACATGCGTCACCATATAGATTAAAAATCCACAATCCATATTATCACAATCAACGGTAGACAACATTCTATTATTCAATCAACCAATCACATAAATAACATAAGGAAACTACTCGCCCAACCTATCCTGCATGGTTAGGACCTCCAAGACACATAAGCAACGATCAAGTCTAGGATTCATCCGATTGATTTTGACCACTTAAGGTCTCAGGACTAGCGAGTGTTCTGAGGAACAAGGAGGTATCTATATCCCTTTAGTCCATTCAAAACAACTCAAGACTAGTGTCATCAACCATAATTAAACATCATTTCTTCATAGTGCAAGGAATAATCCATTTACTTAATCCATCATTCTTCAATAAGTAAGTGCAATTGAGTAAGAGAATAAGACCTAAGAATTAATAAAATCTACGAAAGCATAAGTAAGATTCTTGTAATAGGTAGAGATCTATTTACGTCCATCTTTAGAAACTTTGCCTAAGTTAAGTTCATTCTTGTCAAGCATCATTTATCAATTACATCAAGCTATTGTAACAAGTACCATCCTTATGTAGTGCAACTAAATATCTTTAAAAATGACTTATCTTAATTAAGCAGTACAATAAGAATTCATTACCAAATTATACCCATTACAAGGTACCATAAGAAAGTAAACCTAATAAATAAAATAAAAGTCAAAGCTGCTTTATATATATGAATTAAGAAGATCAACCTTAATTAAGCAATATCAATAAGCACTAGCTTAAAATTTCATATAAAAAATTAAATAAACACCCAACAATAAAATAAAGAAACCAAAGTCAGCATACAATTTTATAGAAGGGATTAAAGAAGATCCAACTTATTAAACCATACAAAAGGACTTCAATACTAACTACAAATCCAATTAAGAATTAAGGAAAAAGTAAAGTCTTATTCAATAATATAAAAGGGTTTCAATTACTAAACTACAATTCCAATTTTTAAAAACCATAGGATGATCAAATATTCTTTAAGTATTGCATAAAGGTTTCAATGCTACCTTACACATTCCTTGTAAAGGTATGAGAATTATTCAATCATAATAAGTGATAAATTGAAAGTAAAGTTGCTTACGATCCAATCAGAAATAAAGAATAATAACCATCCTTTCAATGCATTCGAATTCCAATACTATTACATATCCACTAAAGAATCAAGGATCAACTTAATAAGCATGGTATAAGGACCTTATCCAACTTCCATATCCATATATATAAGGATTGAAGGAAGATCACAATATATCAAGTAATATAAGGGGCTTCAAGCTAACTTACCTATTCTTAAATAAAGGACTTCAGATATCAATTATAAAAGCAAAAATAAGTCAATTGCTTTTCTTTTTAAGAATTAAGAAGATTAACATCATATTTAAACAATATAAGGATTTACACCAACCTTCACCTCCAACGCAATCATCCCAGATTTGATTTATACCTTGCTCCATGCTCTTAACTCCCGGGCATCAGTATTGAATTAAAACTTTTAAAGGGGATTCAAAGGAACTGGGAAATCACACCACCACTACAACACTCGAGGTTTCAAGTTTTTTTTTTTTTTTAATAATTCAGAAGGGTCTGACGCGTTCAAACACAGTTTTCTGAAGTGAAAATGAATGATGTTGCAACACGAGATGGTCTGCAACATCTATTAACCAAGTGCACACAATACTTGGACTTAGAATTTGTGTGGGTAGATGTCGATTAAGGTAGGCGATATTTAAGTTTTTGATATGTCGACTCAAGGCAGAGATCGATAAAAAAATCTCGTTCTGAGTGTGCCTAAAGACAACGAATTTAATTGTTCACCCAAAGCTCAATACACATGGAAGTCACCACAACCGCTCTCAATCTCAGATGGTAACCAAACTGCGATTGGTAATACATCATGAAAGAACTCAAGCATCTCTGCAACAATTTAACAATTCCACAATTCAACCATTCCATAAATGTGCACAAATCAATTCAATCAGATTATAGCACCAAAGGGGATTCAAATTTAGTTTTATTTATCACCCAAAGGTTTGTTTCCTTAACAGAACAAATTCACCCAAAGCATCTAAGGACATGAAATTCCTCCTCTTCAAAAATGAATTCAAACAAGTTCAGACATGCAACAAGCCATTCGTCTCATCCTACAAACATGAACCATCCCACTGCATTCCTCGCAACAATGAAAACTGATAAATAAAATTAAATTATGATTTGCAAATACTGGCAGCGACTAAGAAGATTTGCATCCTTTTTTCATTGGGAAATTGAAATGGTAACAATCATCAGAATTCATTTCTAGTTTTCCACAAAAACCATCAAGAATTTATCAATTTAAATTAGATTACAACAGAGTTATAGTGGAACCCTAAAACCTATTACAAATTTAAAATTTAATAACACTCAAATCTCAAATAGAAATACCGTAACCGATGAAGATGGACTCGATGATGTTCTTTGTCAATTGGCGTTCCTTCCTTCATTTTCCCACTTACTAATCGTTGAGACTTCACCGGTACCTCCCAACCAACGTTAGGGGTACTCTTATTCCCCCCTTAGCCCCCCGAGCCGTAAAAGGGCCACGCACACAAAACCAGAAACACTCTAGCTCCAAGCTTGCCTCGCAAGGTAAAGCCACCACTCTATCTTAACCTGGGTATCCCAACTCTCACAAGTAAAACCAACAACATAACTTTACCAATAACCAGTGTGTTTGTTTCCCATCTAGACCATTTTCTTTATAGGTAATTACTTTCTGATCCTCCCCACAAGCACAATCAATTTGTTTTTTAATTTAATAAATTAGGATTATTCCTCCTTACACTTATCACTCTCTCCACAAGTTGCACAAGTAATTACATATTTTTTTTTAATTAAAAGTCAATTTCCCTCACATTTCCTAAATGCACTCCTTAAACCGCTCCTAGTTGTCTCTTTAATCTCCAACTTCTCATTTAATGACCGACTTCTTACTAAATATGAGTTAGAGTTAAAATAAGAGTCTTCTTCTAGTTAGACTAGTGGTAGTTAGACTCTAGATATCATTCTATGTGTACACCTATTCTCTCATGCTTTATTCCTTTTTTATTTTAATCAAATATTTAAATTTATTTAATTTTTCTTAATTCTTTTTTTTTTGTAAATAAAAAGGGGGTGGGGCCTGTTATATTACTTTAGACAAAATACAGTATCTGTTTGGGATGTCAGTTGTCCTGCCTAAACAGGAAATCGGGACAGCTGGGCATCCCTTGCCATGTGTCACCCTGATCACAAAATTAGCAAAATTAACAGTGCAACGTCCTGCCCGAAGGAAACCAGGACTATCAATCATGAGAATGTAACTGAATGTCATAAGCTAGTTCTAAGGAAACTGAAAACTAATTGGCCTAAGGCCTAGCTTATAGCAAAAAAAACAAATTCCAGTTCTGAACATCAATTGACCTTTGAGCCTGCGCGCTTGTCCTCGTCCTCGGTCTGCCGCCATCCTGCTTGGAACGCATAGGCTCACGCGCAAGTTGGGCATTGTCGTTTTGGAAGGGTTCTGGAGTGAGCTGCGAAGAGCATGTCGAGTCTCTGGTCAATTCGCGCGAGGCGAAAGATTTGGTCATCCAGCAGGCTCCTCATCTCAAAAATGAGATTGAGGCACCCCAAGTCTGCTAAGAGCGGCTGCTCCTGGCTGTGGCTGTCGCTTGACTCCGTGGGGGTGGTTCCAGCTGCTTCCTGATGTATGTGCACCTGTTGATTCTGCCGCGTCGCCTCCCTGGGTAGTTCAGGAGGGGCCTCCTCTTCAACGTAGCAGGTGGGGAAAGGCTCTTCGGAGCGAGTGGCGTTAGGACCTGCTAGAGTGCGTGCAAGCGAAGGCTTTCTGTCTGGACCAAAATCCGAAGGCAGGTTCTAGTTCTCCGGCACTGTAAATAGCGTATGCTCGAGGACACTCTCCAAGCATTCCTCCGGAGTCACTTCTTCCACATACACCATGGGAGGCGTTCGTGGCGTCTCGTTCCTCCGTCGGGCTGCCATTGCTATGGCTTTCTCAAACTTCTTTTTCCGCTATCGCCGTGATTCCGCAGTGTACCATGCCGCTCCCCTTCGTGGCTTCCCTCGCGCTCTAGGCATGGTGGGGGTCTGGTGGAGTACCAAAGTGCTTCCCCGAAAGGTCGCTCGGCTCCCAAACACTAACAAGGTCACCAGATGATGCCCCTGTTCCAGTGAATTGACGAAGAAACAACGACAAATCTGTTGTTCCAGTGGAGCGAAGGCTGCCAAGAGCGACTGGCTCTTTGCTCTATCGCCCTGGGCCGTGAAAACTATTGCTAGCCGAACCGCCATGGCCATAAAGACTTGTTGGTTAGTGCACTGCTGGCTGGTACTCCTCCCTCTCGCGAGAAGCCTAGTTGGTTGAATGCTCCTGCTAATATTCATGGCGAGTTAAATTCGGAGGGGACGCTGGTCGGTAGATGCTTTAATGCCGCGTCCCGGCTGGCTCCCGCATGGCACCAATGCGCAACGTGTCACCCAATCCGAGGCATTTTTCTTAATTCTTGAATTGATTTACCTCATTCCTTTTTAATTTAGTTTAGTCTCCTTACAAAAACTTAGAGGCTTAGACTTTTATTTGGGATTTATAATTAATAAATTCATTCTTTAATTAATTATTTAAATCTGACAAGGCCTAATTTTTTTTTCAAGGTTTATAATTATTCTTTCAAGGTTTTCTAGGCCACTTAGATTCATTGACTTAAATTTTATTTACGTGAAGTGCCCTTCAAAACGCAACTCCGTGCTCCAAGGGTGTTACTCGCCTTTCACTGGTCTTGGTAGTTATCCAACCCTTGGAGTTGACACTCCATTCGGATGACCTTGTGAGAGACTAAGGGCTTCTAAGGAATAAGGACTATGCCTTATTGTGTGTCCCTTAGAATCTTCATGAGCGACTGTCTTAGTCTTCCCTCACGACATCGTGGACCTCTCGAACTAGGTAATCGTTAACCTACAATTCGAGCCACGACGAGAGTGCTAGTAGGCTGTGACAGGGACGCTGCCACACCTCTCCCTCCATATCTGGTTTCCATGCATGGCCCTTTTACTCTTTATGTGAGTCAGATTAGCAAGCATCGTCAGCCTGCATCCATTGACAAAACACTGTCACTGATCCATATACATAACCATACTAAATCAATCATATGACACATATGTGTAAAAATGAAATACTCAAACAAAACACAATCCACTCTCTGACTCAATTCGGAGCCAAAGGAGGTCCATTGATGCCAACGACATCCTCAATCTAGCATGTGTCCTGCACACTCATGTAAACTCGTCAATAGCATATGTCAATACATATATATCAAATGAAAATAAATCACAACCATCAACATCATCATAAAAATCCATAATCAAAACAAGTAACCATGTACTATAACTGGATCACTTGCACACAAGTGTCCTCAAAGAATAAGTCAATAATATGTGCTCGCAAGAGCGGGATGTTACAGAGGTTCAACTAGAAAAAAACTATTTTAAATATATATTTGATAAATGAACTCTTTTGTATACCTACACCGAGAAGATCAAAGACAGATTGGACTTCTCTAAGGACATTCTCAACTAGGCATTGGCTTAGATAGAGGTTGTTCAAGTGGAAATAAAGGAGATTCAAGGTATGACCATGACTATTAGCTAAGCATCATGCCCTTCAAAAGTTTCAAGCAGGTTTCCTCCCCAAAGGAAGTGAACAAGCCAAAACATGAATACAACACCAACTAGTAAATAAATTGCAAACATATTAAGTTATCTAACATTTTTGTTCAAGTTTGTACTTGTACAAGAATCCGGAGTCTAGTAAGTAACTTGAGAAGGATAAAATAAGTTTTGGATTCTAATCATTAAAGATTAGTCTTCCCTTTATGCCCTTGTTTGTTAAGCTTTGAATTATGTACACTAATAATTTCAACCACAATATTATATTTTGTTAATATAAAACAACCATTATGATTTTTAAAAACATGGTTGGACTTGATGTCGTCCTTCTCTTATACAGTGACGACTGTTCTCCTTAGAAAAACTATTAAAGATCTTCACAAGAAACTAAAAGTTCTATAACACTCTGCAACAATTATGAAATTATGATTAATATTAATAAAACCAAGATTATGATAACTAAATGTAAAAAAATAATGTATCCTCTGATTATCATGGTGATACACCCTTTAAGAGGTGCAATCTTACAACAATTCTCATTTGAACTAGAACCACAATGTCAAGAAGAGAATCATTAGTGGTTGGAAAGCTTATTAGGGTTTGAAAATAAATGTAAAGAGGTTGATAATAATAAATTCATTTTCAATGCTGTGAAATTTAGAACAACAACATCCCTCATGAGACTTGGAATACAAATATATATATTTCAAGTTGAATGAATATATGCTTCATGTTATTGTTTCCACTGTGAGCATTAGCCACCATAAGGTTAAAGGAAGTTGAGTTAGAGATTTGGGGGCTTGGGTTAACTAATGAAATAGAAAAGAAGACACTCAAATTAATAATATCAACAAGATCAGATTTTACATCACTATAAAGTTTAAAGATAAGACTTAGAAAGACAATAAAATTAAGAGGAAGTTCAAATATTAAAAATATTTTATAGATTCTAATTTGATTGATCAAAACTATTTTTACAACATTACGAGCTTAAAGAATACAATGAAACCCATAATAATTTTGGTACTTTTATTTCAACCATATTATAATATAAAAATGACATTCTAAAAACATTTTCTCAATGTCTCTTTCGTTTATCCGATAAACCTTATTAGTCCCATAATAAAAAATACAGACATAGAAAAATAAACCCTTCTTGAAAACTTTGGAACTCTATTCTTTATCTTATCTATAACTCCTATACAGTGGGTTGTACATGCAACTCTCAGCAAATGCCAATAGGTCTGCAGGGCGTGGGAGGCGTGTTGCTAAACCTGGATTAAAACACAAAAACATCATCATTAAAATTTAAATAGAAATTGTATAAACCAATTTGTGATAGTACACATTTTGATAGCCCTAAGGGGTTAGCTCAACCAATTGTTACAAATGTTGGGCATCTTGATGCCAACAAGTACTCAATTCAAATTGTACTAGATTGAACATGCTAATCTATGTGGAAGTGTTTATTAAAAATGTCATCCATGAATGTGGTAAAGCATCCCTTAAATTCTCAAATGAAAATTTATTTGGAATAAAAATACCATACATTATACGTTTTAGAACCTATAATTTAAAATTGAATGCAACATTATTTACCGCATTCTCTTGATTGAAGTTAGATATGTTTTTGTGAAGTCTAAAGTCGTGATTATATATTTCAAGTTGAATGAATATATGCTTCATGTTATTGTTTCCATTGTGAGCATTAGCCACCATAAGGTTAAAGGAACTTAAGCTAGAGATATGGGGGCTTGGGTTAACTATTGAAATAGAAAAGAAGACACTCAAATTAATAATATCAACAAGATCGGATTTTACATCATTATAAAGTTTAAAGATAAGATTTAGAAGGACAATAAAATTAAGAGGAAGTTCAAATATTAAAAAGATTTTATAGATTCTAATTTGATTGATCAAAACTATTTTTACAACACTACGAGCTTAAAGAATACAATGAAACCCATAATAATTTTGGTACTTTTATTTCAACCATATTATAATATAAAAATGACATTCTAAAAAACATTTTCTCAAGGTCTCTTTCGTTTATCTGATAAACCTTATTAGTCCCATAATAAAAAATACAAACATAGAAAAATAAACCCAAAAACTTTGGAACTCTATTCTTTATCTTATCTATAAATCCTATACAATGGGTTGTACATGCAACTCTCAGCAAATGCCAACAGGTCTCCAGGGCATGGGAGGTGTGTTGCTAAACTTGGATTAAAACACAAAAACAACATCATTAAAATTTAAATGGAAATTGTATAAACCAACTTGTAATAGTACACATTTTGATAGCCCTAAGGGGTTAGCTCAACCAATTGTCACAAATGTTGGGCATCTTGTTTATTCTATGCCAACAAGTACTCAATTCAAATTGTACTAGATTGGACATACTAATCTATGTGGAAGTGTTTATTAAAAATGCCATCTACGAATGTGGTAAAGCATCCCTTAAATTCTCAAATGAAATTTCATTTGAAATAAAAATACCATACATTTTTATAGTATAATATCAAACATTACAAAAAAAAATCCTCTTTTATATTTTAAAATAATTTTAAAAATTAAAAAAAACAAAACTATATTATATTTTTAAAATTTAACATTTTGATTAAAATGTATGTGTATCAAAAATGTATAACATCCATTTATTTCATATAGAGAAAACTAAGATAGTTCCATTAGGTTAATCAAAACTTCAATTTTTAATTAAAAAAAATAAAATAGTTT
>ML787326.1:220838-287667 GCA_009831015.1 Picea engelmannii
ATCCTTATATGGTTTGAAACAAGCCCCTAGGGCATGGTATGAGAAGATTGACCATTTTTTCCTCAATCTTGGTTCAAACACTATGAAATCCCTCAAACTATCAAAATCTTGTTGTGCTTCAAGTAACAAGTGATCCTTCTTTGTTAAGTCACGATTAGTGGATGAGTGAGAGAAATAGTGGAGAAGGTTCATATAAAATTGTGTTAGGAACCCACTAAGCTCAAAACTCCTTGAATATTCTTAAGGGTTGTAGGCATTAGGCACCATTGAATGACTTGAATCTTTGTAGGATTTAGTGCAAACACCCTCTACAAAGATAAAATGGCCAAGATATCACAAATAAGTTTAAGAAAATTCACACATAGACTCATTAACATTACATAGGATGAATGACATAACTCAAAGTTTGCAATGGCTTTGATAAGTCCTAAATGTGACCTTCTCTAATAGCCTTAGAGTCATACAAATATTTGATAATAGCTAGCAAAAAGGCCAGACTTAGAAAATAACCCAATGCAATGTACTTCATCACTCAAATGATCAATGTGAGGCATGAGACACTGATTTTTTTTATAATGATTTTGTTAAGTGCTATGTACTCAATACAAAGGCAGCAAGAACCATATTTTTTCTTCTTCAAGACAACATAAGAAAAAAAAAATGACACTTACAAGGAGTGACTATTCTAGCTTCCATGAGTTCCTCCACAAGCCTTTCAATCTCAAGCTTCTAAAAGTTTCCATATCAATAGAGACGAACTATGGTGGGGCAATTAGAGGGGTCAATCTCAATAACATGTTTCATACCTCTGTTAAGTGGAATTTCCATAGACATTATCTAAAATACCACCTTATATCTCTTAAGCAAAATAAAGAGGCCTGGAATATGAATTTGTTGAGAAAGATATTCCTCCATATAGTACAAGCAAGACATGAAGCCAAAGTGGCCCTTCTTCAAAAGTTTGAACATACTTAGAGTCAATAACCTAGATGCTTTTAGGGAACAAACCTTTGATAGTGTGTTCTCAACCATCTTAGTGAAAGGATGGGAATTTCTCCCAATGATTAGTAGAGTAGATCCCTAATGAATAAAGTCGTTTAATACCCAACACATTTACTCCTCCAATGTTTATGACACAAAATTTACCCTTGAGGGTATATTCTTCCAATGTAAATTCCTCCTTGTAGATCACACCTTCACACTAAATGTGTTTGCGGCCTAGGATATTGATGGAGAAGCAATCATAAATATTATGGTGTAATCCCAATCGCTTAAATTGTTTCTTATTGAGAATGTTAGTGTGACGCTAAGATCAAGCATAGCAAGAAGCCTTTTCCTTTTAATGAAGGCATCAAATTTGAAGATATCAAGACAACCAAACCCAGTTATCGCAACAAGGAAGACCAAGGGTTCCACTATATCTAATGGTGCAAGGGATTGGTTGTGTGGCCTAGAGCCATTATCTAGTTGTTTAAGGAGAGTAAAATACTCGTCCCTTCCTACAAGGAAATTTTGGCCTTAAGGGTTAACCTCTCTATCTTCCTCCCTATTAACATTGCTTGAATCTTCCCATAAATGAATCTTGGACTCTGTAACAGTGAAATGGGCCTTATGCTTTAATAATATTAGATATCAACATTGCACTATGACCATTTCGTAATCAATATCATCTTTTAGGACCAATTTCTCAAATGTATTACAAAAATTTAGTGTGAAGACCAAATATGACATAATGAAAAACCTTTTAGTATTGATAACCTTAATTTTGGATTTAGAGTCGAACTGGCATAGATGCTCATCCATAAAAGGTTTCTAAAGGTCACATACATGCCCCTTAAACTAGGGTCGAGAGAATTTTCAATAGAGATTTGATGTTGAGGGACTAGGTTATTGGACATTGTCAAAGAGGGCTTGGCTAGATGGTAAAACAAGGGTGTTTCATACTCCCCACCAAAGCCACATTTCTCCCTACTTGGGTCGTCTACCCATGCAAGTGATTCCTTTCAAGCACTTGGGGCTAGGTGCAATCCCTAGGAAACTTTGGTGGAATAGATACCCCTCACCAGTGACTTCTTAATGAAAGGGATCTTTTTTTTAGAAAATACTTCTTATATTAAGAAATAAAATACATAGAGAGAGACAACTACGCATAGAGGAGTATGTACAAGAACTCTATGAGAAATTGAGTCATTCTCATCACCACAAGAGATAAGATAAGATCCATATGTGCAAGTACACTAGCATTTTTGGCATCTTAATCAATAAAAGAACCTTTAGCTAGTAACTAGTAACTAGGAGCATACCTATTCCCACCAAGTCTTAGGGAAGGAGGAAACAAAGCTATCAGAGTTTTCAAAAATGCACTTGCATCTCATTTTCCTTAATGAATTGCAAAGAAGATACTCAACAACAATGTCAAAGCCCCATGAAAACAATAGGACCAAATACTTGGAATCCCTAGTACAACTTTCTAATGCATGTTACCTTGAAAGATATATGAAGAATGTTGCTAAACCTACTACCAACAACTTTTGACTATTTTTTCATCCCAAAAACAAGGCATTGGTCATCTGTGAATCCAATCTTGGCTAAGCAAGATTTTGCAAACACTGCCTAATAGATAACTAGCCAAAGAAAAACATGAAACTTGTAGGCAACACAAAAAGACCACATATTGTGGAGCCTTTGAATCTATCTATTTCTCGTGGGTGGTCTAATGTAAAGCATTAGACATATGGGGTGTCACCAAATTTACATTAGACATATGGGGTGTCACCCAAAAATACAAATTTTTGAATTAGACATATGGGGTGTCACCTCAATCCTCCGCGCAAAGCTTCCAGCCACCAACAGCCAGCTTCCTCCGCCGCCAACGCTCGAAGTTCAAACAGTCTCCACTGTTCAGCTTCCTCTGTCGCCCGCGCCGGAACAGTCTCGAGAGAGTTGAATCCGCGACTCGACTGGAGCTCAACACTATGCAGCTGCACCTCCAGAGTCCAAACGGTCGTCTACTTGTCACTCTGCACCTCATAATTTTTAATTTTTTAAATTTTGTACTCTACCGAATTTAGTGCTGAATTTTATCAAAGAAGCATTATTTTTTTTCATAAAAAATTTACTATTACACACATTCATGATTTCCATTATACATACTCACATTAATAATTGTTATTATGCATACTCACATTTATGTTACTCTTGAATGAGTTGTTTTGCAACTCTACTGATATTCTGTATTTAGTATGTCCCACTTTAAGTGTCACTCGTTGAGGAGTGTAACTCCTCTTTTCTAAAAGAAAAGTGGGATCAACCGTCTTCGGCATTAGTGTAGAGATTTTTTCGAAGTGTACTATTGCACGTAGTCTGAAGAGATTATTTAGGTTAAGAACAATGTACGCACTTCTTTGTATTTGACCACATATTTATTATTTTTTGGGTGGCATGATGTTTAACTTCAAACTCTTTCCAGCTAAAATTTGCAGAATGTCTTCAAAATCCATATCCAGTTTTGGCTGAAATGTGTGGTTTTTCGTTATTGTTATTATTTCTTCATCTCTTTGATGTCAGGTACTGTAAATTTTTGAAGGTTTTATCCCAGTTACTTCCATGTGAGTTTCTCATTTTGGGTTTTCTTTAGTTTCCAGATTTCAGTTTTAGTTCTGAGATTTTCATATTGGAACGATAGTAGAAGAATTTTTGGTTGGTTCACATCAATTGTATCAAAGCCCCAACCGATAGCATATTCATTTTAGATTTTTTGTTACAGATATGATTATTTATTTATGTTCACAATAACAGTTTTGGGATCATAATAGTGGTGTCCCTTACAAAGTAGACTCATAACATTGGTGATAGAGTTCCAAATAACAATAATATTCATATTAGATTTCAATTTTCTATGTAGGTTCATAACATCTTTATAGAGTGTTATAACCTCACTAGAATGCATTGTATTACTTTCAGATTGGGGAAGTGCAAGCTTGCGATATAATGATAATAGAAAATATATTGTAAAAAATGGGACATTTGGAGAGACCAATGGCAAGGATTCTTGAGTTATGGTGTTTTAGAATTTTTCTCTTACTGCGTACTCTTATCATATGCACAAGGTTGCATTGTATTACTTCCAGATTGGGAAAGTGCAAGCTTGCCACATAGTGATAATAGAAAACATATTGTAAAAAATGGGATGTTTGGAGAGATCCATAGCAAGGATTTTTCATTTTTGAGTCATGAGGTTTTAGATTTTTTCTCCTCCTTCGCCCTCTTATCAACATGCATGAGACTTTTTACTAAAATCAAGTACCTTTTATTTTATTTATAGCTTCAACACAATGCTCTACTCTTCTAGCTATAATAATGACTTTTATTTTATAGCTTCAACACAACTCTCTACTCTTCTAGCTATAATAATGGCTTTGCATGAAGAATCAAATTTAAACATACTTGCCTTATTGCAGATTTCTGATCTTGATTTTTAGATGTGGATATTTAGCACTAGATCTAGAGAGATTTTAGGCATTGACTCCAAGACATAGAGCTTCTCAATATATTCTGACTGTCATTTCTTTCTATAACATGTGAACATATTGAATACCATAGGGCTGATTCGTGCTACGATCTACGTTCTCAATTAATGCATTTGTGAACTCGCCAAAGTCCCCTCTAGGTTTTTTAGACATCCATCTATCACCCCCTATATAGGTTACCCCATCCAAATAATGTGGGGCCACATTTAATTTATCCTCCTACTTGTAAATGTGTTGCCCCTTGAAAGCTAACTTGATCTTGTTAAACTAGGTGTGCACATCCATTTTACCTTCAAAATTATATTGCAAAATCTTCACCTAAGGTTGAAAGTGGGTTTGTGAGAATTTTATGCATCCAACAAGTTCAAAAGGGTTTTTATCACCCATTCATGGTTTCCATCCTCTTCTTCCTTTTAAAAAATTCTAAGATTGTAATTGAGGTAGTCAATGTGTAATACCCTTGTTTCCCCCAACTTGTAAATATAATTATAACCTGCTAAAAGACTATGGACAGACTAAATATGTGTGGATGTTGGAATTGATGAACATTTTTGTTAAAAAATGTAATGTATATATTTTTGTTATTAAATAAAAATGGAAAGTGTTGCATAATTGTTGAAAGGGTTTTCCAAGGTAGATCATGATGCATGAGAGAGATGGTGAGGGGAACTGGAAATGGTTGAGATGACCCCCACCAGACCAGTACTCTACTAGATTTAAACTATTCATACCCAGAATAGTCCTCTGACCTAGAAAAATAAATTACCAGTCATGATGGTAGCTGGGAAGTCCTCTTCAATAGTCAATGAGGAGATGGGCAGAGTACCCATCTGAAAAACTTCCTGACCTGACCATGAAATCTTGCTGAGGAAGGCAAGAAAATAAGATAAATTTGTGGACAGAGGGAGATGATGCAATGGGAATGAGTCTGGTGACCATTTTATGAAGAGGAAGAGCATGCACAGCTCTCTGGTCCGGAAGAGAATTGAAAAACAAAATTTTTCTGGGTACAAGAATTTGTTGGGCAACGTTTTTAGTCCAAACTGATAAACGAGGTTGCAGAGAAAATGAGTGACTGAGGAAGCACTCATTGCAAACCCCCTTTCTTGGTGGAGATAAAACCAATCTTCCAAGTTCCTATGGGAGGAGGAGAGCAACCTCCATCCCTGGCTGTTGTTGAACAGAAGGAAGAGTCTCTCTCGAAGCATCATGATCTAGCTAGGGGATGGCCAGCGGTAAATCTATCCAGGATTTGTTGTGCCTATGGTTTGGTGGAAAATGGCACCCCTTTCAACAGTTGCATCACTATCTGGTTTCTAGATAAGTATACTTGATTAGATCTTTGTAGTGTTTAGATCAGAGAAAATTTTATACTATGTTCTAGAACTGTGTAAGTTTAATTTCTGATAAAAATGACTTGATAAATTTAAGTAAAATAAAGAGAATGTCTTAACTGAAGCTCTATTGATTTAATTTCTTGTCTCTTGACTATATGTGTGCTAAAATAATATTTCTGGGAGTGGATGACTGTGTTGTCCAATTTAATGCATGATTGGGAATTGATGATTGAACAGTTGAAAATATCTATAACACCTCTGAAAGAAGAGATAGTGATTTTTCTGCGTAATATTGCTCTATTTTAGTATATCCTCAAATCCTATGCCAGGAAAGTTATATGATATTAAATCTATGTGGACTTTAAGAAATAATCCCAATTATGGGAAAACATTAAAAGTCCTTATAAATAATTATTGAGGAAAAATAATTAGGACATAAACATGAAATTGGTCTAAATGAATTAAAATACAAAAGTTCTCAAAATTCTATTTTGGGGCATAAATGAACATCTATGTTTAAATTGTGTTAAATCTCATAAATTTGGAAAGACTCTTCTTAAATTTTGGTGGGCATTAAATCCTGGTAGAAACACCGAAATTACTATGGAGGTAAATATTTGTATTAGGACCATTTCCTTAAATTTAGTAAGAGTAATAAAGCACATTAATAAGGAAATAAAATTCTACTCATTAAACCACGAGAAGGGAGAGATTATAATTATGTTTTAATTTCTAGGATGGAGAAATCTCCTTGGAGTATAAACTTTTATTAAATCTCTTTATAAGACTGGAAATTTACAACTCAATAAGATGACCATTAAGAACAAGTATCCCTTGCTAAGGATCGATGACGTGTTTGACCAATTAAAAGATAATACAATTTTATCCAAGATTGAATTGAGGTCTAGATACCATCAAGTCTAAATTAAGAATGAAGACATCCACAAAACAATCTTTAGGACAAGATATGGGCACTATGAATTTGTGGTGGTGCCATTTGGGCTTACCAATGCACCAACCACTTTTATGTGCTTAATGAATAATGTACTTAGTAACTTCTTGGACAGATTTGTGTTGGTTTTCATTGATGATATCCTAATATATTCTAAGAGTATGGAAGAGCATGCAAAACATCTCAAGTTAGTGCTTCAAGTGCTAAGAGAACATCAGCTCTATGCTAAGTTTAGTAAGTGTGACTTTTTCTAAAAACAAGCCCATCATTTAGGCCATGTTATTTCTGAAGGAGTGGCAGTTGATCCTGACAAGATCAAATCCATTATGGATTGGCCTACCCCAAAAGATTTATCTAATATCATATCCTTTATGGGCCTAGCACGATACTATAGAAGGTTCATAAAGGGATTTTCCAAGATTAGTTGCCCAATCACTTCCCTTCATAAAAAAGGGAGTTAAATTCATTTGGACACCAGAATGTGAAGATAGATTCCAAGAGCTTAAATACCTTCTAACCAATGCACCTATGTTGAAGATTGCAAACCCAAACAATGACTTCCTTATGTGTATAGATGCCTGCAAGGAAGGGCTTGGAGGAGTTTGTATGCAAGAAGGACATGTGATTTGCTACGAATCCAAAAAATTGAATGAGCATGAAATCAATTATGTGACCCACGATTTGGAATTGGTTGTCATAGTACATGCTTTAAAAATGTGGAGGAATTATCTCCTAGGTAGAAGATTTGTGCTTATGACAGACCATAGTGGGTTGAGATATTTGTTTGATCAACCAAAACTCAATGCTAGGCAAGCTAGGTGGATGGCTCTCCTTAGTGAGTTTGATTTTGAAATCAAACATATAAAATGAAAAGAAAATAGGGTGGTTGATGCCTTTAGTAGAAGTATGAAAGTGATTCACTTGGCAACTGTAAGCACATATGAATCAAACGTCAAGGATATAGTCAAAAGTGCACAAAAATAGATGCATTTTTCAATACTATGAAGTCATACTTAGAGAAAGAGCCCACGGGGTTGAAGTATGAGGGCTATCAATTGTTGAATGATGGCCTGCTAACTTACAAAGGTAAGTTGTATATTCCAAATTGTGATGACTTGAAGAAGTTCATAATGGATGAACTACACAAAAGACCATATATTGGTCATCCTGGTTATCATAAAATGTTCACAGCCACTAAGAAACTATTTTATTGGCCCAGCCTAAAAAATGACATCGTTGATTACTTAGATAAATGTCTAGAATGTCAACATGTAAGACAGAATACCGACATCCAACAGGGTTATTGCAACCCCTACCAATCACAGAATGGAAATGGGAAACCATCTCCATGGATTTCATCACAGGGTTACCAAAATCAACCAAGCATAATGACGTCATTATGGTAGTTGTGGACAAACTGCGTAAGGTTGTTCACTTTATTTTTGTCAAGTCAACTTCCAAGGAAATAGATATTGCCAGTATTTTTATGAAAGAAATATTTAGACTGCATGGCATGCCTAAGGAAATCATATCAGACAGAGATATATAATTTACTTCAAATTTTTGGAGATCTCTGTTTACTGGTATTGAAACTAAATTGTTATTTAGTACAACCTATCACCCTCAAACTGATGGGTAGACAGAGAGGGTAAACCAAGTGTTAGAGGACATGTTAAGGATGCATGTAATGAATCAGTCCAAGAAGTGGGAAGACTACCTACCACTGGTAGAGTTTTCTTATAACAATGGCTATCAAGAGTCATTGAAGATTAGCCCTTTGAGGCCTTCTATGGTAAACAATGCAATATTCCAATCATCTGGAATAACCTAGCAGATAGAATTACACTCGGGCCTGATATGCTAAAAGAAATGGAACAACAAGTAGTTCAAATAAAACATAATCTGAAAATAGATCAGGATAGACAGAAAAACTATGCAGACAGAAAAATGACTCCTAGAGAGTTCAAAGCAGGGGATCGTGTGTATTTCTGAGTTAAGCCCATAAAATTTTCCTTGAGAATGGGATCTTGTGCCATGTTGGCACCTCAGTATTTTGGACCATTTGAAATTTTGGATAGAGTGGGTGGGACCTGTAGCATATAAATTAGCACTTCCTCCCACAGTGAAGGCACATAATGTTTTCCATGTTTCGTTACTGAAAAAATATGTACATGATTCTAATCATATAATTGATTAGTATGTGATTTAGGTGGAATCAGAGGGATAATTCCTGCTAGAGTCACAATGCATAATAGACAGGAAAGAAATCCCACTTAGGAATAGAACCATTGCACAGGTCAAGGTGTAGTGGAAACACTGTGGTCTAGATGATTCTACATGGGAAATGGAGGATGCCATGAAACATGCATATCCATTTTTGTTTATTGTTGTATATAAAGAGCACATTGGCAGGTAGAACATCGCAGACAATGTTCCTTTAAGGGGGAGATAATTGTAATACCCATGTTTCACCCAGCTTGTAAATATAACTATAACCTGCTAAAATATTATAAGAAGATTGAATATGTGTGGATGTTGGAATTGATGAACCTTTTTGTTAAAAAAGGTAATGTATATATGTTTAGGTTACTAAATAAAAATCGAAAGTGTTGCATAATTGTTGAAGGGGCTTGCCAAGGTAGATCATGATGCATAAGATAAATGGTGAGGGGAACCAACAATGGTTGAGATGACCCCCACCAGACCAGTACTCTACTGGATTTAAATTATTCATACCCAGAACAGTCCTTTGACCCAGAAAAATAAATTACCAATCAGGCTCGTAGTTGGGAAGTCCTCCTCAAGAGGCAATGAGGAGATGGAAAGAGTACTCATCTGAAAAAATTCCTGACTTGACCATGAAATGAGAATTTGGACCCATGATATCTTGTTGAGGAAGGTAAGAAAAGAAGGGAAATTCATGGACAGAGGAAGAGGATGTAATGGGAATGAATCTGGTGACCATTTTCTGAAGAGGGAGAGCATGTGCAGTGCTCTAGTTCAGAAGAGAACTTAAAAACGAATTTGTTTTGGGTACAAGAATTTGTTGGGCAACGTTTTCAGTCCAAGCTGATAAACAGGGTTTCAGAGAAGATGAGTGACTAAGGAAACACTCATAGCAGACCCCCTTGCTTGGTGGAGAGAAGATCGATCTTCCAATTTCCTGTGGAAAGAGGAGAGTGGCTTATGTCCCTAGATGTTGCTGAACAAAAGGAAGAGTCTCTCTCAAAGTATCATGATCTAGCTAGGGGGTGTCCAGTGGTAAATCTGTCTAAGAGTTGTTGTGCTTACGGTTGGGTGGTAAACCTCCTACTAGTGTTTAGATCAAAGAAAAAAATATACTATGTTTTAGAACTGTGTAAGTTTAATTTCTGATAAAAATGACTTGAGAAATTTAAGTAAAATAAAGAGAATGTCTTAGTTGAAGCTCTATTGATTTAATTTCTTATCTCTTGACTATATCTGTGCTAAAATAATATTTCTAGGAGTGGATGTTGTGGTTGAATTTGGTGTACAATTTAATGCATGATTGAGAATTGATGATTGAATGATTAAAAATATCTATAACACCTCTAAAAGTAGAGAGTGATTTGCTTGCGTAATATTGCTCCATTTTAGTATATCCTCAAATCCTATGCCAGGAAAGTTAGAGGATATCAAATTTGTGTGGACTTTAGGAAATAATCCCAATTATTGGAAAACATTAAAAGTCCTTATAAATAATTATTGAGAAAAAATAATTATGACATAAACATGAAATTGGTCTAAATGAATAAAAATACAAAATTTCTCAAAATTCTATTTGGGGAATAAATAAACATCTATATTTAAATTGAGTTAAATCTCATAAATTTGGGAAGAATCCCCTTAAATTTTGGTGGGTAGTAAATCCTAGTAGAAACATCGAATTTACTATGGAGGTAAATCTTTGTATTAGGACCATTTCCTTAAATTTAGTAAGAGTAGTAAAGAAAAGTAATAAGGAAATAAAATTCTACTCATTTACCCACGAGAAGGGAGAGATTATAATTATATTTTAATTTTCAGGATGGAGAAATATCATTCGAATATAAACTTTTATTAAATCTCTTTATAAGACTGAAAATTTATATTTATCCTTTTCTTATTTCCTGTAAGAGAAATTAAATTCATTTAAATTCTCCGGCAATAAAACCATATAGGGACATGGAGATATGTCACACACCCGACCCCTAAGTATCTTTTCAAGGGATGAGATATAAATTTTTCGCTTGAGCTAATACCCATGGCCCAGTAATTACTAAAGTCTTTGCTTTCTCTTTTCCCTCTTAGAAGTAATGTAACACTAACTCAATAAATTACTCATATGATAATTATGAGTAATTATATTATAACACAATGAGGATAATTTATCCATAATATACTTAAGTTTCCTAACCTTAATTAAGGTATATAATTCAATTCTCCTCAGCATGCAACTCCATGACACATTTTCACGTAATTTAACATATATAAATATATGTATATTTATTTATTTACTGGAAAAATGATTAACTATATTCAACCACAAATTATCTTTTTATTAATTATATTATAATATAATTATATTATAATATAATTATATTTAGTTATATTATAATATGATTAATTATATCAAATGAGTACTTAGACTTGTCAATACCCATTAATACCTAAGCCTCCAGGCTTCGACGAAGATTCTTTATCAGGCTTTTGTGAACCCAAATCTCTCGAGTGTCAAAGTTCTAGAGAGGGTCCCACTCATATTGTTCCTTTATAATTTATTATATTGTCATATAATATAATTAATTCCATGTTTATTATAACATTGGGATACGAGAAAATAGGTTCGGCCTTCAGTCGTTTTGCTCTTACGCTCTTTCTTCCCCAACATCCCGGAGTCCTGAAGCCCTGAACTCCCGAAGGGTCCACGTTTAAACGTGACTTCACATTAAATATTAAATTAAAAGGGGTAAAGAGGGTTTATACTTCCCCACGTGTAGGTATCACAATAAAATCATTTAAAATATATGTATATTATATTACATGTTTTCGGAGATTGTGCCCAGGTTTACAAGGTCTCCAATATTTTATTAATATTTGAAATAAGGGAGAGAACTCTGGGTCATCCCCCTTTGACTCTCCATTCCTTATACTGCAATCTCCCGAAGCCAATCTCCCGGAGCCTCGAAGTCCCCAAGCTCTAAAGTGACCCCACTGACACACATTACCACACCATTTAATATTCAAAGGAGTTGGCTTCATTTACGTGAAATCAATTTAATGAACCTTAAAATAATATAATATATAATTTTATATTCCTAAAAAATTATGCCCATTCTCCAATATGATAATATTATTTGATATGTGAGAGAGAGAGAGAGAGTGAGTTATCCAGTTCAATCCCCTTCGACTCTCCACCACGTTCCTTATACTCTAATCTCTCGAAGCCCTAGAGTCCCGAAGCTTCGAAGTGACCCCACTTATACATATTTCTACGTTATTTAATAATTTTAAAAATGCTGACATCGTTCATGTGTAACCATTTTAATAAATATTAATATAATATAATATAATATATTATATTATACTTCTCAAAATTCTCACCCAGGTTTAAACAATATCTAAGGTTATATTTAATATTCAATAATATAATGAAGGAAATGATATTCAAGTCCACACCTTTGGCTCCTCCACGCAATTCTTCATTCTCATATAACTCAGAGTCCCAAAGTTTCGAAGTTTCGAAGGGGACCCACTTGTATTACATTGTGATTTAAATGTAATGTATTATTTCAGATTATAATATAATATATATATATTGTAATAAAGGTGTATTATAACAAATGCACGTTAAACACAATAATATAATTGATTATATTTATTATATATGCAACCTTAGAAAGGGAAAGGTAGGGTCTGGTTATTTGATGACTTTGGCTTGTGGAATGATCCAGGTGGATATTGGTGGCCACCCACCTCTTCCAACTGGCTCCTCTTGACAGTTTTTAGTTCAACACGTTCTTCTGTAATTGTTTGTAATTGTGGGTTCTACACTTTCAAAGTTGTCTGAAGCCCTACACAGCGTCCAGGTGGAGATTGGTGGCTGCCCACTTAATCCAACTAGCTTATTTTGGATGTTTTCATGTCAGTACATCTTTTTGTATTTTCAGGGCCGTTTTGGGGCCCTAAATAGTGTTTTTTTTGTTTTTCATAGACAAAATGTAAATGTAGTTAGAGTTTGACAACATAATGGACATTTCTCAAAAATAACTTTCCAACAAGATATCACGCGCCTAAAACGAAGGTTGTATGCAAAAGTTACAACCCTAGAAAGTTGAGGTACCAACTTACCCATCGGGGTCGACATAACTTTTGGCATTTCATCTTCTAGGGTTAGGTTTTTGGATGTCTAGGGTTTTGGAATTCACGAGTAATGTTAAAAAGGCCTTTGGAGCCTCATTGTAATCATTATGCTCAGACGGATGCGCGTAGCAGCCGCATCTCTTCTCAGAGATAGCTACCACCATTCAAGCAAGTTGTTTTTAGTTCTACAGTTTTACAATTTTAGCCTATTTTATTTATTCAATAGAAGTTATTGTTCACTGGATATCTATTGTTGTTCTCAATATCTCTGTTTTATTGTATTCAATTTTTTATTATTTTCGTTCCGCTTATAATTTTGGATCACTAGTGGTATCAAAGCAGTTTGCTCTTCATTTATTTTTCTTCGTGCATGTCCCTAACAAGATCTGGGTACAAGAAGTTGGGACTCGAACCAGTAGAGTTTTTACAAGATCGACCACGTTGAGCCTGACAACAACCCATGGGGGATGAGAAGAAATATGATGGAGTAGGAGATCCTTTTAAAATGTTGCTCGAGGAAACCTTTGCGTGACAAATGAACGAAATGATGGACACCTTTGCACAGATCCTTCGACGGTTGCCCACAGGAGACACATATTCATCAAGCGGCCATGCAACCCCCTTCAAGTTACAAGTAAATTTTGATATTCCATTATTTGAAGGATTGATAGATGCAGATGTTGTACATGAATGGTTGAATMTGTTCGAAGGGTATTTTTTGATCCACAATTTTTCCGACAGGGAAAATATTACTTTTTCACTTCTTAAGGTCATCCCCCATGTTAAGGATTGGTGGAATACTTACTCTGAGCAAAGGGCCATAGAGGAATATGCAATATTTGCCRTCGCCCCCACATGGGATTCCTTCAGGGATGCCATTAAAGAACAATACTACCCTGTTGGAAGATACGAAGACCGGTACACAAGATGAACCATGCTGCGTTGGAAAGGGACCAGACAGTACCAGATTTCAAAAATATTTTCCATTACCTGCACACCAAATTGGGTATCAAAGACTCTGAATGACATCTGGTGTTCAAATACTGCGGCTCTCTGCATAGATACATTCAAATAGAAATGAAGTTTCTCGACATCGCATCATTAAGTGCGACTTATAGATATGTTGTCAAGATTGAGAAAAAATTTAAGCAGAAGAGGCGAGAGTTTGGATCTGCAAACTCCTCACAACCGAAGCAGGGAAAATACGACCCCAACCCACAAAACAAGGCACAGAGCAAAGATGGTCGCTCTCAGGATGACCAGTCCAAGCCACAACCCAAGAAGGGTAATGAGAATTCGAACAAGGACACGGGAAAATGGTGTGAATACCATAAAAGGCCTTCACACAACAACGAAGAATGTCGCTCCAAGAAGTCACTGGTGGCCAAGCTGAAAGATTCCAAGTCAGAGGCAGATTCTAACTCCGAATCAAATCCAGAAAGTGGGAAGCGGATCATCGATGCCGAACCCAGTGTCATTGTTTCTACCACCAAATTTCAACCAAGTGAACCAGAAAAACCAGAGGAAGGGGAATGCTTCTTTCACTCACAGATGTGGATAAATGGTGTTGGGAAGCAGAAGAAAAACAAAGCATAAAAAAGCAAGATTAGACACGCATAAAACCGAGAACAACAATCTCACAATTGACACAGTGATTTATGTGGAAACCCAATGCGGGAAAAAACCACAAACAATGATAGTCAATATTATTATTATTCAAGGAAGAATTACAATAGCTAGCACATGCATACAACCATCCTCTCTTCATACACACAATCTACTACACATTGCACTCTCACCTCTATGGGTATGCTCGTATATATATCATCTCTCAAACAGTTAAACTAATTGATTATAATTAGATCCACCAAGTTACATACTATGTTCACAAAAGAGTGCATGCATGCACATTCCTAATATAGTTGCATGCATGTGCATGTGACTGCATGGGAAATTCGTTGGAATGTTTCCAACAATCTCCACCTTGACAACAATTTACGTTGTATATCATGCCCAAATTTATCCATCACCTTTCCTACAAGCCAAGAGAAGTCAAACACCACCACAACTCCACAACTTCTCTAATAGTACTCTTACGTGAACATGTATGCACGATTCGCTCCAGTGTGGACCATTCTGCCTCCATCAGTAACCTATATAATAAACTGATGCACTTGTCTCATTTTGATATGTTGGACCTTTAGTCAAATTCATAACACTTTGACCACCACAAAACACCACATCATGTACATGTCCAAACTTACCCAATAAATCCTTGCATTCTTGCAATACATAATCTGAGGTAGGTCTCCTCTTGTCCAAATCTCATGAATCATAACCACAAACTAAATCACTGCAACCACTATAGGTGATACTTGTGCTTTTGTGTTTGAAACACTCATTTCCATGCTCTTCACCTGGTTTTTCCAAGTGTCTACCGACAACACCAACTTCATGTGAAATGATAACCATTTCCCATCGCAATCATCAAACCTCCTACTAGCACATAATACTTGAGACATATAACTCTTTTCTTCTTCATCAATTAAGACATAAACCCGAAGAGAAATTACAATGGAAAGCCAAAGGGATTTTACCGGTTTCACATTATTCATACCAAAATGCGTGAGTATCTTCACTGCATACTTCTGTTGTGATAACCAAGCTTACCATCATTCATATCTCTGTGTATTTCCATGCCCAAGATTTATTTCGTTGTTCCCAGATCCTTCATAACAACGTCCTAACCAACTGAGCCAACCTGTTGACCTAAACCATGCTTGTGTTTGCAACAAGCATAACATATAACACCAAGATAATGAATATACCATAAACACAAGGGTTATACTCACTTCTTGTAAAATTTGGCTCACCATGAAGGAAACAAACATCTTGTATCATTTGCATGGCATGCTTCAGGCCATACAATGATTCTTGATTTTGCAAACAAATCTTCTGTTGTGATTCTGAACCAACCGTTCTGGTTGTTCCAATACATCCCCTTATCCAAAAAACTCCATGTAAAACAATTTTAACATTTAGATGTACTAACACAACTAGTGCTAACACAACATGAATAGAAACAAGCTTTTAACAACTAGTGAGAGACTTTCATGGAAATCAATACCTTCTAAATACCCTTCTGCTACCAGTCGTGCTTTGGACCTTTCACCTTTTACTATGTCTATTTTTATAAAAGGAGATTCATCAAACATTGCATCTTTGTCCATGATGTTTCTATGGGTAGTAGGATCCCACAGTCTGCACCCCTTAACATCATCACCATATCAAAGATCTTCTTGTTTGATCTGGGTCCTACTTAGACTGCTGATAAAAAAACATAATCATCACAACCGAATAATTTCACATTTGAGTAATTACCAAATGACATGTTCACACCTCTTCCAGAATATTCTTGTCTTTCGCAACCAATGGTGACCGAGTTACCAGATAGCACAACCGCTTATGTCCACAACTATTGTTGCAACTTGGCATCACTGAACATGCCTATTCGATCCCATCTTCTTTGCAATACTTTCCAAGTTCCATGGATATGAACCTACCTTTATCATATATTCTCAAACACTTGATTGACCTGCGAACACATCAACCTTTCTACAAACCCACATTTCTAACCTAGACACAGTGCTCCACCTTGAACTTTGCATTCGAACAACTTTGACCAAATCTGGTCAAACCAACCCAAGTGAACATTTGTCGCTCACCTCCAGGGACTTTACACTGGAGTCTCAATGCTCCACCTTAACATGAACATTCCCTTGAAAAAATTCGGCCAAGTAAGCCTTCATCGCTTACCGCCAAGCCCATTTGCAATGGAGTTCACCAAACCTTTTATAGGCTTCATTACATGAAATCCATGGACACAATACCACGGGATACCCAAAAAACATGGACCCGAAAAACCACCTACTTTGACCTAAAAAGGTAGATTTAACTCATTAACTCTTTCACCGAGTCAAGGTTAACCCAACATACATGCGCCCCCCACATATTCAATCTACCTAAATCTACGTCTAGACTTTTCATAGGTGACTTGATAAACCAAGGGTACAGATGTCTATCCAGGTCTTACATACATACGTCCATTTACATGCAATCAATAATTTTTACAACTCCAAAGTAAATACATTTTTTTCTCTCACGGTGACTCAACCATCACCACTCTTGTTGTTGTCTCATTGTACTAGCAAATCCCCCATCTTTAGGTTCCATAACTCAAGGTTATTCTTTCTGTTGAATTTCTCCACCTCAAACTTTGAACTATACACTTTTTCCATTGGCACAAACCTCCCAAAAAAACAAGACCTATGAAGAAACAATATTATATATTTCAAAATTAAACTCCAAATTATAAAATATTAATTAAAAAGTTTAAAAACAAAACATATATATTATATGTATGTTTTAAAAACCTTTTATTTAAAAACATCCACCTCTTCAATCCACCCATTTATAAAGGCAATTCTTCATGTGCATACCTCTTTCCACTTTCATACCTCGTAAGTCTATGCATTATACCTCGTGTTTTGTACACAATAAAACAAAAAACGAAATTCCTTTCATACCGTGATTTTTCACGGGTATTATTGCACAGGTATCATACCACGGGTATCGCTCCACGGTTAAAACAAACGTGATCAACGATGATCACATATTATCAACCCACCAAAGAGACGTGTAGAGCGATGATAACTAGTTTACCGCCATTATCGTTGCTCTAGCACATTGAAAGAGGGTACCATGCCCGTCAGTCTTCACGAAGCGATAGACCAAAGAGTATCGCCCCCTGCAACGAATCCATCTTTCAACATGTGACACACAGATCTCCACGTCCAGGTTTTAATAAGATGGAATTAGCTGATCTTTCTTTTCTTCAACACACCAAATCTTGCCAAATGACTTTCTTAGACTCATGCAGATCCTCTCAGCTCAGCACACCTTCTTTGATACCACTTGTTAGGCAACGGAAGAAAAACATAGCATAAATATAACACATCAAACCAAACACGACACAACAACAATCACACAATTGACACAATGATTTATGTGGAAACCCAATGTGGGAAAAAACCATGGGCAATGATAGTCTGTATTTTTATTATTCAAGGGAAAATTGCAATAGCCAACACAGACATACAACCATCCTCTCCTTTCATACACACAATCTACTACACATTGCACTCTCACCTCTATAGGTATGCTTGTATATATAACATCTCTCAAACTGTTAGACTAATTGATCATAATTATATCCACTGGTTACATAATCTGTTCACAAAAGAGTACATGCATGCAGATTCCTAATATAGTTGCATGCATGTGCATGTGATCGCATGGGAAATTCATTGGCATGTTTCCAACAAATGGGACTCCGTTGCATTTCATTGTCGATAGAAACAGTCACAAGAACCTGGTTTCAACAGAGGTTGTCAAGCGATCGAACCTGTCGATAACATCGCACGTGCAACCCTACACCATCAGCTGGCTTCGCCAAGGACGAGATCTCTGCGTCAGCCAACAGTGTTTTCTTCGCTACAACATCAAGCCATTCAAAGACGAGGTATTGTGTGATATTTCTCCCCTTGAAGTTTGTGACGTTTGTGATATTGCTTCCCCATATTTTTGGAAGCAACATGTTATGTATGAGTCTAGACCCCGCAGTATTATTATTACTTTGGGTAGACAATTGTACAAGATACCAGAGGTAGCGTCGCCTACTGCTATTTCTTTAATCTCTGCTAAGAAATGTTGTAAGGTCATTTCACAGACAAGGAAGTTCGTCTTCTTTGTTATCTGTGCTCGCAGTAAGCAGAATGCCACCACCACATTCGTGACCTCTACACAGAGCCTCTCTTTCCAACGGAAGCAAGTGGATGGGATCATGGAAGAGTACATAGACATATTCTTCTCAACCATCGGGGTACTGACGCACTGCCAAGTCAAGCATCCAATTGATCTAACCCTCGGTGCACCATTGCCTAATGGACCAGTCTATCGTCGCTCGTTGATGGAAAATGACGAAATCAAGAACCAGATCCAAGAGATGCTTCAAAAGGGTCACATATGACCCAACTCCTCCCCTTGCAGAAGCCCGATTGTGTTGGTGCAGAAGAAATACGGGACCTGGCAGCTCTGCATTGACTACAGAGCATTAAACAAAATCACAGTCAAGAACCGGTACCCAATTCCCCGAATTGATTACCTTCTTGACCAACTCAAGGGGGAAAAGTTCTTCAGCAAGATTGACCTAAAGTCTGGCTACCACCAGGTTTCCATCGAACCAACTGATGTATGGAAGACAACTTTCAAATCTAAAGAAGGTTTCTTCGAATGGTTGGTCATGCCCTTTGGCTTAACAAATACACCAACAACTTTCATGAGATTGATGGATGATGTATTGAGACCCTTCACCAATTCTTTTGTGGTGGTATATGTGGATGACATCCTCATCTTCAGCAGAACTTGGGAGGAGCACATGCATCATATTTAGTAGGTTTTGGGCACTCTGCGACAACACAAGCTATATGCCAACTTGGAAAAATGCTCCTTTAGCATGAACATGGTCCAATACTTGGGCTACATTGTTGATGAGCATGGGGTACATGTTGATCCATTTAAGATCCAAGTCATTCGTGAGTGGCAAGCCCTGACCACACTAACCAAGCTTCGAAGCTTCTTGGGACTTGCCAACTTCTATCGATGGTTCGTGTTGGGATTCTCCCATATTGCATGGACCCTCAACCAAGTAACCAAGGGCAGTGGCAAGGAAAAGTTCGCATGGGGGAAGGTACACAAACAAGCATTTGATGATCTAAAGCATCGCTTGTGCTCAGCTCCAGTACTCTCATTACCTGATTTGCAACAACTGTTCGAGATTGAGACTGATGCCTTCGACTATGTTGTAGGCGCAATTCTCACTCAACGTGGTCATCCAATAGCATACAATAGCGAGACACTCTCAAATATTGTTCGGAAATACCCCAACTATGACAAAGAAATGTATTCCATTATGCAATCCTGTCGTCAATGGAAACATTACATTCTGGGAAAGGAGACAATCATCCACACTGATCACAAGCCTTTGCAGTTCATGTAGACACAGGGGAAGTTGCAGAACGACCACCATCAAAAGTGGTCCACATACCTACAACAGTTCCATCTCAACATCAAGTATAAAACAAGGAGCACGAATTGTGTCGTTGACTGCCTCGGTCTCCCTCCCATTGTTGCACTCACAACAATGCTCCATTCTTGTGGGCATGAGGCATCTGAGTGGCCCCAAATTTATCAGCGTGACCTTGACTTCGCCACCACCTATCAACTATTGGGTACAGGAGTGAATGTCACCGATTTTCACATCCAGGATGGACTGTTATGCTATCTGAGCCACCTCTGTGTTCCCACAAGCGAGCGTGCAAAGATGATTTGGGAGGCTCACTACAATCAGATGGCAGGACATTTTGGCGTGGAGAAAACCGTGGTCGTTCTACAGGAACATTTTTATTGGCCAAAACTTCGACAAGATGTCGACAAGTATATCAGATCTTGCACTGCATGTGCCATTGCCAAGCCATCCATCAAGAAGCAAGGCTTATACACCCCTCTTCCTACTCCCGAGAGGCCTTGGGAATCCATCTCGATGGATTACATGTCTGGCCTTCCTTACACCAAGCACGACAATGATTGTGTATTTGTAGTGGTTGATCGGTTTTCGAATATGGCCATTATCACAGCCTGAAAGAAGAGCATCACAACGACATATACTGCTAAGCTCTTCTTCGAACGGGTGTGAGTCCATTTTGGGATACCACAGACCATCACCTCAGATTGGGACAACAAGTTCCTCAGCACATTTTGGTCGAGTCTCTGATCACTGTTGGACACCAAGCTCACTAAATACACTGCTTTTCACCCCCAAACTGATTGCCAGACATAGGTCGTCAATCGGATGAGTGTGCACATCCTGTGCATGTACAAATCTAAGAATCCACATACATAGGATGAGAGTCTTCCCTATGTTCAACATAGCTACAACAGGGCTCTCCATAGTTCCACCGACCATAGTCCATTTCAGGTGGGGTTGGGATTCTAACCCTTGGGTCCCATTGATGTTGTACTACCTCTTGCAACCACATAGGCAAAATCTTCCCATATTCATTTTGAGGTTGACAAAGCCATTAGATTCATTGAGGAGATTCAACACTCACCAACAGGTCCATGATATTTTGCAAAAAGTCAATGCTAAGTACAAGCATCGCCATGATTAACACTGGGTACCACACCAGTTTCAGGTAGGAGACAAGGTCTAGTTACATTTGCAAAAAGAGTGCCTTACAGAGCCCCATCAGAAGCTTCGTCCACTTCACTATGGGCCTTACACTATCACCAAGGATGTGGGTAGCGATGTTTTTCAGCTCAACACTCCACCCTTCCTTGGCTTGCACTTAGTGTTCAATGTGGACCTCCTTCAACCATATTTTCCAACATTATTGGACACCTCGGAGATTGCAGAATAGTTGTTGAACACCTCAGATATTGCAAAATAGTTGACACCAACAGATCTCAACCCTATCTCCATGGAACAGGGATCCACTAATCATATAGTGGACACACAGGTCAAGGACACTCACTAGTAGAGGATCCAACTTTATTGGGTTGTCAAGGTAGGGTAGCTCCTACACTAAGGCAAGTGGCTCACCCAAGGACAAATTCAACATAAGTTTCCTCACTTGATGGAGTCACTCAACACAATGGATACCATTGCTTCTTAAAGGGGGAGGACTAATCCAAGTGGATATTGGTGGCCACCCACCTATTCCAACTGGGTCCTCTTGACAATTTTTAGCTCAACATGTTCTTCTGTAATTATTTGTAATTGTACTTTCTACATTTTTGGGCCTGTCTGAAGCCCTACATAGCTTCCATGTGAAGATTGGTGGTTGTCCACCTAATCCAATTGGATTATTTTGGATGTTTTCATGTCAGTACATCTTTATGTACTTCCAGGGTCGTTTTGGGGCCCTAAACAATGTTTTTTTGGCTTTTAGCAATCAAATTGTAGACAAAGTTAGAGTTTGATAGCATAATGTGTAGTTCTCGAAAATACCTTTTCAACCGGCTATCACGTGCCCAAAACGGAGGTCGTATGCAAAAGTTACGACCCCGGGAAGTTGAGGTACCAACTTACCCATCGGGGCCCGCATAACTTTTGACGTTTCATTTCCTAGGGTTAAGTTTTTGGATGTCTAGGGTTTTGGCATTCATGAGTAATATTAAAAAGGCCTCTGGAATCTCATTGTAACCATTCTACTCAGACGGATGAAAATAGCAGCCACATATCTTCTCAGAGATAACTACCACCATTCAAGCAAGTTGTTTTCCGTTCTGCAATTTTACAGTTTTAGCCTATTTTATTTATTCAATAGAAGTTATTTTTCATTAGATATATGTTGTAGTTCTCAGTATCTATGTGTTATTGTATTTAATCTGTTATTATTTTCGTTCCGTTCATAAATCCAAATTATGGAATCACATCACCCAAACATCCTGGAGCCCCGAAGCTCAGAACTCCCAAAGTTCTGAAGACTACGAGAAGGTTAAAGCATTTAGTCACGGTTTATTCCCTATTCTCTTTGGTCTCGGGTCTTTTACGTTCCAGGGGCTTTAACCTGCATTTTCAGAATAATAAAATAATATTACTACTACTACTAATAATAATAATCATATGTATATAGACATATATACATATATTTCCATAGTTTTACTCAATTTGGTTACCTAGACGATTTAAAAGAAAAATTATTTTATTTTACAGAAAAATAAGGAAAGGAAAAATAAAGTTTTACAGGCTTTATAAAGAGATTTAATTAAAGTTTATATTCTAAGGAAATTTCTCCATTTTGGAAATTAAAATATAATTATAATCTCTCCCTTCTCGTGTGTAAATGAGTAAAATTTTATGTCCTTATTATTGTGCTTTACTACTCTTACTAAATTTAAGAGAAATGATCATAATACAAAGATTTACATCCACAGTAAATTCAGTGTTTCTACCAGGATTTACTGCCCACCAAAATTTAAGGGGATTATTCCCAAATTTAAGAGATTTAACACAATTTAAACATAAATGTTTATTTATGCCCAAAATGGAATTTTGAAAATTTTTGTATTTTATTTCATTTAGACCAATTTCATGTTTATGTCCTAATTATTTTTCCTTATAAATTGTTTATAAGGACTTTTAATGTTTTCCCATATTTGGGATTATTCCTAAAGTCCACACAGATCTAATATCTTCTAACTTTTCTGGTAGGGGATTTGAGAACATACTAAAATGGAGCATTGTTACATAGAAAAATCACTCTCTCTTCTTTCAAAGATGTTATAGATATTTTTAATTGTTCAGTCATCAATTCCCCAACATGTATTAAACTGTACATCACAGTCAACCACAACATCCACTCTCAGAAATCTTACTTCAGCACATAAATAGTCAAAAGATAAGAAATTACATCCAAAGAGATTCAACGAAGACATTCTCTTTATTCTGCTTAAATTTTTCAAGTCACTTTTGTTAGAAATTAAACTTACAAAGTTATAAAACATAGTATACAATTTTCTCTTATCTAAACACTATAGAGATTCCAAATATACTTATCTAGAAACCAGCTAGTGATGCAACTCTTGAAAGGGGTGCCCTTTTCCACCCAATCGTAGGCACAACAACTCATGGATGGATTTACCGCTAGCCACCCCCTAGCTAGATCATGATGTTATGAGAGAGACTCTTCCTACTGTTCAACAACATCCAGGGACAGAGGCCACTCTCCTCCTCCCACAGGAACTTGGCAGATCGATTTTCTCTCCACCAAGCAAGGGGGTCTGCAATTTGTGCTTCCTCAATCACTCATCTTCTTGCAACCCCGTTTATCAGCTTGGACACAAAAACGCTGCCCAACAAAGTCTTGTACCCAGAAACAATTTGTTTCTTAGTTCTCTTTGGAACCAGAGAGTTGCACATGCTCTCTTTCTTCAAAAAATGGTCACCAAACTCATCTTCTTTCCCTCCTCTCTTCTGCCCACGAATTTCCTCTCTTTTCTTTCCTTCCTCAGCAAGATTTTGTGGGTCCAATCCCAATTTCATGGGTCAGGTCAATAAGTTTTTCAGATGGGTACTCTGCCCATCTCCTCATTAACTCTTGAGGAAAACTTCCTAACTACCAACCTGACTAGTGATTTATTTTTTTGGGTCAGAAGACTGTTCTAGGTCTGAATAATTTAAATCCAATAGAGTACTGATCTGGTAGGGGTCATCTCAACCATTGCTGGTTCCCCTCACCATCTCTCTCATGCATCATAAACTACCTTGGCAAAGACCTTCAACAGTTATGCAACACTTTCCATTTTATTTAGTAACAAAATATATACATTACCTTTTATAACAAAAAGGTTCATCAATTAAAACACCCACACATATTTAGTCTTCCCATAGCCTTTTAGCAGGTTATAGTTATATTTACAAGCTAGGGAAAACATGGTATTACAATCCCCTCCCCCTTAAAGGAACACCATCCTCGATGTTCTACCTGTCGATGTGCTCTGCATAAATGTGTTGAACCTGCACATAATAGATCTAGCTAAACAATAATACACACATTTGCAGAGAGAATTGGAAAAGGAAGAAGAAGGAAAGAAAGAATGGAAGAATTCTCATTAACCGTTATGAATAATGAATAATTTACACATGATATACTTTGTATATCTCAATGAGTTTGACTTGAGGATAACCAAGTCGCCATAGTGGTGGTTTAGAGTGATCTGGACACACCAGCAGTTACGGGAGTGAACTGCCACCTATTCTAGTCTCTTAGGCAGTTACGGGAGTGAATTGCCACCTAGTTGAGTTAACTGACTGAACACAGAGTAGTGAGGAGTTAACTCAGGGAATCAAGGTTAATGCGCTACTTTGGTGATGATACCAAGGCAAGGTCGAATTAGCATGGTGATGATCCTAATGTTGCATGGTGATGATCCCAATGCAACATCTAAACTCAACTCAACTAGTCAAACTGAAGTGTCAACTGAAAGAGAATATTCTCCAGGTGGAATATTCTCTCCTAAAATATAGGAGACTGGATAATGACTAATTATGACTAATAAACAAATAAAAACCTTAGGAAAAAAAAATCCTAGGTGTGTGTTGAAGTAACTCCAACACCCCCCTTGAACATCACTATGGTGAAAATAAAGATTGGGTCCCTACAACGAGGCCATGTTAGGTACCCAAGTACAAAAGATACACTGAAAAATAATGTGAGGAAAGAGGGAAAACCTCATGGGAAACCCCCCCCCCCCCTCAAGGTACAATGTATGCAAAAAGAGGAACTACAGTTGCTAAGAAACTGTGTCCTTCACTCCAAGACGACCTCGCAGAGAATGAAATTTCTGCTCAGTGAAGGTCTTGGTGAAAATGTCTGTCGTTTGTTCTGCTGAAGGATAGAACTGTAAGTCGATGATCCCCTCGTGTACTAAGTCCCGGATGTAGTGCATGTGGATCTCGATGTGCTTCGTCCGCTGCCTCTGAATTAGATCTCTGTAGAACTTTAGAGTGCTCTGGTTGTCACACCATATGACGATCGACCGATGAAACTGAATGCCCAACTTAGTGAGAAAATGTTGTAGCCACATAGCCTGAATGGTTATGTTAACTACCCCTCTGTACTCTGCCTCGGCTGAAGATAGAGAAATGGTAGCTTGCTTCTTGCTCGACCAACAGATAGGCCCGGAACCAAGACTGAGTGAGTAACCAGATGTGGACTTGTGATCAATGCTATCGCCAGCCCAGTAGGAATCAGTAAACCCAATGAGATCTAATGTAGAGTCTGCTGCATAATGAATCCCAAAGGTGATGGTGCCCTGTACGTATCGAAGGATACGCTTTGCAGCTTTCCAATGTAGCTCATGCGGCTCCTGCATGAACCTGGAAACTGTGCCAATTGCATATGAGAGGTCTGGTCTGGAGTGTGTGAGATACAACAAGCTCCCCACTAGCTGTCTGTAAAATGCGCTGTCAACCAGTGGAGCCTCCCCGCCATCCTCAAGTTTGACTCCTGATAGGAAAGGAGTCGGAGCAGACTTGCAGTCTGTCATGTGAAATCTCTCAAGGAGATCTCGTGCATACTTGGCCTGAGACAGTTTGATGCCTGATGCATCCTGACTGATCTCGAGTTCAAGGAAGAAGTGTAGCGGACCAATGTCCGTCATCAAAAACCTGTCATGTAGAATCATCTTGACTGCAACAATCGATGAAGTTGAGCACCCGGTGATCAACAAATCATCGACATATAGAACTAAAAGTAGAAGTGAATCAATCGTCTTGAGCAAGTAGACATTCGGGTCTAATTTACAACGTACAAAGTTTTGTGACAACAGGTAGGAGTCCATCTTGGCATACCATGCCCTCGGAGCCTGCTTGAGGCCATAAAGTGACTTCTTCAGCCGACAGACCAAATATGAGTCCTGCATAAATCCCTAGGGCTGCTCCATGTAGATCTCCTCAGAGAGATCACCATGAAGAAATGCATTCTTCACGTCCATCTGATGGACTTCCCATCCCTTGGCTACCGCAATGGCAAGTGCCAATCGTATGGAATCCATCTTCGCTACTGGAGCGAAGGTCTCATCATAGTCAATACCATGAACCTGTTGAAAGCCTTTGGCGACAAGCCTAGATTTGTATCTACTGATATGTCCATCCGTTGCGCTCTTGGTCCTGTAGACCCATCTGCATCTAACAAGTTTCCTCCCAGAAGGAAGGGGAACCAGATCCCAAGTTTGGTTCTCGAGGAGGGAGTTGTACTCCTGCATGGCGGATTACCAAAATGGATTTCCAGCAGCCTCACCATAAGACTGTGGATCTGAAGACTGAACCAAGAAAATATGCCTGGAAGGCAATGGTTCAGTTGCAGTGAGTGCAACAGGAGGCTCCTCGAAATCAGATCGAATCCTCCTAGTATCGGCAGGATCACCTACGAGATCCCCTGCATCCTGAAGAGTAGTTTGTGCCCACTTGGGCCTCTGCTCCGGCTCTGCAACTGCATCTGGATGCTCTGACTCTGCATTTCACTGTACTGACTCTGACTCTGAATCTGAATTCTCCGAGTCCTATGAATCAAAACTCTCATCTGAAGAAGAGTCGACATGTGCATGCTCATCATCTCGAACGGGTGGAAGAGTGAAGGTGTCTGCATGCGGCTGCTGAGGTACATGCGAGACACTTTCCTCAAATTGGACACTATGCTCAATGATGAGTCGGTCCGAGGAAAGATCAATAAACCGATATTCCTTCACACCGTCAGGGTATCCAACAAAAATGCACTCAGTGCTCTATGGATCAAGTGCCTTCCTCTTTTCAGAGGGAATCCTGGCCCATGCACGTGAACCAAAAATACTGAAGTGGGTCACTTCCGGTTTGAGGCCCTTCTAAGCCTCGTAGGGGGTCTTATCCTTGACAGATCTATGGGGAGATCTGTCTTGAATGTATGTTGCACATTTAAGTGCTTCGGCCCATAGTCTCTGTGGTAGTGACTTTGCATGCAACATGCAAGATGCCATCTCTTTTAGAGATCGGTTTTTCCGCTCAACAACTCCGTTTTGTTGTGGAGTGTAGGGAACTATATGCTGCAACTGAATCCCTGTCTCATGGCAAAGATTGTGGATCTCATGATTCACATACTCTCCCCCGTTATCAGTTCGGAGGACTTTGATCTTCTTTCTGGACTGTGTCTCAACCAAAGCTCTTTGAGGTGTTGAAAGACCTCGGATTTTTGCCTGAGAAAGTAGATCCATGTAAAACATGAGAAATCATCAACAAAAATGAGAACAAACCTCTCTTTGTTGATCGATGGATGCGGAAAAGGACCCATGGGGTCACTGTGGATCAAATCTAAAGGTGCGGAAGCTAGCTGAGACTTTCCCTTGTCGAATTTCTCTTGAGGGTGTTTTCCGAGAACACATCCCTTACATACTCCCTTGGAGAAATGGATGTTTGGTAGACCATCAACTAATTTGTGCTTGCTAAGTTGTTGCATGTATCTGAAATTCAAATGTCCAAACCTTTCGTGCCATATCCTACTACTTTCATCAGCATGAGTAAGTAGTAAAGCAGAATCAAGTTCAATGAATTCAGAAAATGTATACAATCTAGACTGATGATTTACCTCATCGGTAACAACCCTGGAGATGGTTTGCAAGTTGTAGATGTCCACGGAATTTGGTGTGAAGATGACTTTCTTTTCGGTGCCGGAATTCGTCATCTGATACACAGAGAAAAGGTTGACATAAAGCTTGGGAACATGCAACGCGTTCTCGAAGCGTGAGTTCAATACTTCTTTTGTCGGTGACTTCGACAGAAGAGTTGTCCCCCATCAGAATATGAGAACCTTTGCATGCATCCAACGAAGAATACACTGCTTCTGAGGCAGCCATGTGATGTGATGCTCCTGAGTCTACGATCCAAGCATCGGGAGAGGAGTTGATGGCAATCAAGGCATGGCTAGAATTGCCTTTCTTGGAATTCAGATCTTCTGGCTTCTTCTTCTTTGCACCCTCGGGGATGCGATCTCCAAAGTTGTTTTGTTGAAGTATCTGAGACATCAGATCTATTTGTTTTTGCATGCATGCGGATTCCGAATGGAATCCTTTGTGACAATATGTGCATTTCTCTCATTTTCTTCCCTTTTCTCCTTTAGATCCGGAGGCATCGGTGAAGGGTTTTGTGTACCCTTCCTTCTTCGTATGTGCATGAGCTTTCCGCTTATCTTTATCTTTAGATTTCTGATATTTGTGGCTGCCATCATGCACAGTAAGTGCATGCACCCTTGGGCCTTTGATTGCACCCATGTTGATGAGCTTGGTTTGCTCGTGTCAGGGATTCGATAAATTCCTCTAGAGAAGGCATCTTCCAGGTGGCTCAAGAGGTGAATCTGACAGTATGGAATGTCGATACCAATACTGAGAATTCAGGACCAAGCTTGGAGAGAATGGTGAGAACCATTTGTTTCTCCTCCTTCGATTTATCAACCCCGCAAGCTTTGAGTTGCGACAGTAAATCCTTGAATTTTGTAAAGAAATCTTGGATATTCTCGAAGCTTTTTGGATCCAATGTGAGTAGTTCCACCTCCATCATTTGCTCCCCCATCCCATCCTGTTTGCCAAAGAGCCATTCCAAGATTTTCCAGGCTTCATTGGGAGTCTTACAGGAAGATATGTGAAAAAGGAGATCGGGAGACATAACACTGCAAATTGTTCCGAGTGCCTCATCCATGCGATTTAAGTACTTGGATTTTTCTATGGCTGATGTCGATTCTGTATCTATATTCATGGTTAACCTATACAACCCTCTTGATCATAGATGTATGGTTATTTTCTCCTTCCATGCAAAATAGTTGTAAGGTGTAAGAATGAATTCTTTTTGGAATTCCATCTTTCCACTGTCTTCAATCTTTTGTGCATGCAAAAAATTTTGGTGTAGCTTTTGCTTAGCAGTCTGTCGGCTCTGATACCATGTAAATGTGTTGAACCTGCACAGAATAGATCTTGATAAATAATAATACACACATTTGCAGAGAGAATTGGAAAAGGAAGAAGAATGAGAGAAATAATGGAAGAATTCTCATTAACCGTTATGAATAATGAATAATTTACACATGATATACTCTGTATATCTCAATGAGTTCGACTTGAGGATAACCAAGTCGCAATAGTGGTGGTCTAGAGTGATCTGGACACACACCAGCAGTTACGAGAGTGAACTGCCACCTATTCTAGTCTCTTAGGAAGTTACGGGAGTGAACTGCCACCTAGTTGAGTTAACTAGTCAACTAGTCTTCAGTTAACTGACTGAACACAGAGTAGTGAGGAGTTAACTCAGGGAATCAAGGCTAATGCGCCACTCTGGTGACGATACCAAAGCAAGGTCGAATTATCATGGTGATGATCCCAATGCAACACCTAAACTCAACTCAACTAGTCAAACTGAAGTGCCAACTGAAAGAGAATATTCTCCAGGTGGAATATTCTCTTCTAAAATATAGGAGACTGGATAATGACTAATTATGACTAATAAACAAATAAAAACCTTAGGAAAAATAAATCCTAGGTGTGTGTTGAAGTAACTCCAACACTCTGTATGTACAATAGTAAACAAAAATGGGTATGTTTGTTTCATGGCATCCTCCATTTCCCATGTAGCTTAATCTGCACCAAAGTGTTTCCACTGCACCTTGACCTGTGCAATGGTTTTGTTCGTGAGTGGGATTTCTTTCCTGTCTATTATGCATTATGGCCATGGCAGGAATTCTCCCTCTGGTTCCACCTAAATCACAAACTAATCAATTATATGATTAGAATCATGTACATATTTCTTCAGTAACGAAACATGGAAAACATTATGTGCCTTCACTGTGGGAGGAAGTGTTAGTCCATATTTTATAGGTCCCACTCTATCCAAAATTTCAAAGGGTCCATAATACCGAGGTGCCATCTTGGCACAAGCTCCCATTCTCAAGGTACTTTTTTTGGACCTAACTCGAAGATACATGTGATCCCCTGCTTTGAAATCTCTAGGAGTCCTATTTCTGTCTGCATAGATTTTTTGTCTATCCCGAGCTACTTTCAGATTCTATTTTATTTGAACTACTTCTTGTTCCAATTCTTTTAACATATCTGGTTTGAGTGTAATTCAGTCTATTGGGTTATTCCAGTTGATTGGAATATTGCATTGTCTACCATAAAGGGCCTCAAAAGGGCTCATCTTCAATGACTCTTGATAGACATTATTATAAGCAAACTCTACCAGTGGTAGGTAGTCTTCCCACTTCTTGGGCGGATGCATCACATGCATCATTAATATGTCCTCTAACACTTGTTTTACCCCCTCTGTCTTCCCATCCATTTGAGGGTGATAAGTTGTACTCAATAACAATTTAGTTTCAAAATCATTAAACAAATATTTCCAAAAATTTGAATTAAATTTTGTATCTCTGTCTGATATGATTTCCTTTCGCATGCCATGCAGTCTAAATATTTATTTCATGAAAATAATGGCAATATCTATTGCCTTGCAAGTTGATTTGACGGGAATAAAGTGAGCAACCTTGCTCAATTTGTCCACAACTACCATAATGATGTCATTATGCTTGGTTGATTTTGGAAACCCTGTGATGAAATCCATGGAGATGGTTTCCCATTTCCATTCTGGAATTGGTAGGGGCTGCAACAACCCTGCTGGGTGTCGATGCTTTGCCTTAATCTGTTGCCATTCTAGACATTTAGCTAAGTAATTAGCTATGTCATTTTTCATTCCAGGCCAATAAAATAGTTTCTTAGTGGTTGTGATCATTTTCTGATGACCAGGATGACCAACATATGGTCTTTTGTGTAGTTCATCCATTATGAATCTCTTCACAGTTTGGAATATACAACCTACCTTTGTAAGTTAGTAGGCCATCATTCAACATTTGATAGTTCTCATACTTCAGCCTTGTGGGCTCTTGCTCTAGGTATGATTTCACAATCTTGAAAAATGCATTTGTTTCTTGTGCACTTTTGACTCTCTCCTTGGCGTCTGATTCACAAGTGCTTATAGCTACCAAGTGAATCACTTTCATAATTCTATTAAGGGCATCAACCACCCTATTTTATTTTCCTTTAACATGTTTGATTTCAAAATCAAACTCACTAAGGAGAGCCATCCACCTAGCTTGTCTAGCATTGAGTTTTGGTTGATCAAACAAACATCTCAACCCACTATGGTTTGTCATAAGCACAAATATTCTACCTAAGAGGTAATGCCTCCACATTTTTAAAGCATGTACTATGGAAACCAATTCCAAATCGTGGGCCACATAATTGGTTTCATGCTCATTCAATTTTCTGGATTCGTAGAAAATCACATGTCTTTCTTGCATAAGGACTCCTCTAATTTCTTCCTTGTAGGCATCTGTACACACAAGGAAGTCCTTGTTTGGGTTTGCAATCTTCAACACAGGTGCATTGGTTAGAAGGTATGTCAGCTCTTGGAATCTCTCTTCACATTCTGATGTCCAAATGAATTTAACTCCCTTTTTCTGAAGGGAGGTGATTGAGCAACCAATCTTGGAAAATCCCTTTATGAACATTCTATAGTATCATGCTAGGCCCATAAATGATCTGATATCAGATACATCTTTTGGGGTAGGCCAATCCATAATGGATTTGATCTTGTCATGATCAACTTCCACTCCTTCTTAAGAAATAACATGGCCTAAGTAATGGACTTGTTTTTGGAAAAAGTCACACTTACTAAACTTAGCATAGAGTTGATGTTTTCTTAGCACTTGAAGCACTAACTTGACATGTTTTTCATGCTCTTCCCTACTCTTAGAATATATTAGGATATCATCAATTAAAACCAACACAAATTTTTCCAAGAACTTACTAAGTACATTATTCATTAAGCACATAAAAGTGGTTGTTGCATTGGTAAGTCCAAATGGCACCACCACAAATTCATAGTGCCCATATCTTGTCTTAAAGGTTGTTTTGTGGATGCCTTCATCCTTAATCTGGACTTGATGGTATTGAGACCTAAGTCAATCTTGGAGAAAATTGTAGCACCCCTTAATTGGTCAAACAAACCATTGATCCTTGGCAAGGGATACTTATTCTTAATGATCATCTTATTGAGTTGTCTATAGTCTATGCACAAACTGAGTGTGTCATCCTTTTTTTTCACAAACAAAGTTAGTGCTCCCCAAGGAGACACACTAGGCCGAATGTAACATTTGTCCAACATCTCATTTCGCTGTAGTTTGAGCTCAACTAGCTCTGGTGTACTCATTATATAGGGTGCTCTAGACATTGGCACCGCTCCTGGTACAAGTTCTAGTGAAAAGTCAATATCTCTTCTTGGAGGTAAACCTAGTACCTCTTCTAGAAACACATATTTATACTCTTTTAATATGGGATGGTCCTCTAGGCTTGGTTTATTATTCTCAACAGAGTTCAACACTTGTATTGCATACAAAGGACATCATTTTCTGCAATACTTCTTCACTTGAAGGGATCATATTTGTCTCATTGAGACAGGCTTTTGAATTCATTGTAGGGTTATTTTTCTCCCTTCTTCATCTTCACACTCCAAAGTTTTATTGTAATAGTCCAACTTGGTTTTATGGGAAGCCAACCAGTCTATGTCAATCAACAAGTCATAAGATTCTAAAGGGAGCATGTTTAAGGTTGCTTGGGTGGGTAATACATTCATAATGAATTGGCATGCTGGTATGACCTCTGTTATCTTTCTTTTGGTTCCAGTGGCTAGTTGTACCAACCATGATTTAACATGTTTTACTTGCTGCAATTTACATTTCTCAACAGTTTGAGGGGAAACATAACTCATATTAGAACCAGGGTCAATTAAAATGGAAACTAGATGGTTGGAAATCATACCTTCCATCTCCACCAATGAATCTTGGTGGTCAGCTTGTCTATTATCCAAGGCTGCATAAATTTGTGGCAAGCTCCTAGCCACATCATTGACTATGGTAGCCTCTTGGATGTTGTAGACTCTTTGATTGTCATGTTGCCTTTGTGGGCAATCTCTCAGCAGATGTTCTTCTCCACAACCCCAACATTTCAAGGGTTCTTTCTTTGTATTATCAGTCTTACCTGGGGCTGATCGAAAGGGTTTATTACCACTATGAGATGGAAAATTCTGTTGATACACACTTTCAGTAGGAAGACTCATCTTAGAACTTTTCTCATGATTCTTAAATCTTGAGGATTTAAACCCCTTCTTCTTGAATCCCAACTTACTTTTCTTCTTCCAATCATTATGAAGTTCTTCCTTATTCTTGAATTGCTCATAGCAGTATCTTGCCTTTTGAATAGTGTCTTCTAAACTCTTAGGTTCATCAAACTCAATTCTGTCCCAGAAGGACTGAGGAAGTTCACTAATAAACCGTTGCATCTTTACCTTTTCATCCTTTATGTAGAGCACATACTTTATTAGCTCAAGAAATTTGTTGATATATTCATCTATTGTGAGTTTTCCTAGCTTGAATTCGTATAACTCATTGGTCTTCTCATCAAAGTATTTTTCAGACAAATACTTCTTCTTAAAGTATTTCTCAAATTGTTTCCATGGCAAATCATTCTCATGGATTCATTTCACATTCCTAAGGTCCTCCCACTAAATGGAGGCATTCTCATTCAAGTTGAAAATGGTTATTCGTGCATTTAAGTTTTCAGAGTATTCATGGACTTTTAAGTACTTCTTCAAGCCAAACAACCAAACTTCTACTTCTTCCCCCTTTTTAATTTCTTCATCGAAAGTGGGTAGTTTGGATTTCTTAAACTCTTCAGGGTCATGGCTCTAGGAATGTTTCTTCTTCTTTCTTCTCCTCTGGGAATGTGAACTAGTCTCACTACTAGAAAATTCCTTGGAGTTGTTAGTTTCCTCAGCAGAGGATTCTTCCGTTGAATGTCTCTTGGCTCCATGTTGGACCTTCTTTGAGGTGCTCCCACTTGTGTGGCCACTTTCAATACAATGCTTTTGTATCTCAAGTGGACTTTGGGTTTTCTTAGTATGATGTCTATCCACATTACTGGTTGTTGGCCCATGTTGCAGCTGCCTTTGTATATCTAATAGGATTTGCAGTAGGACTGCATTAATTTCAATTTGTTTTTCCTGTTCCTTTATCATCCTTTCATTGTCAGCCTTACAACTCTGTAATTCTTCCATGAAGCTTCTTACAGTTTCAGCCAAATCCAAAGGGGTTTCCACCGCCCTCCTCTCATCGTATTCCTCTTCTCTATTGTGAGAGATTTGCCCCAACTCATGGTGTGTCACCATTCTTTACACGGTAGTTTTCCTGCTGTCCACTGACAATTTGAGTGTTGATAAAACATTTTCTGTTAGTTAATTATCTACTAGTTTATGAACAACACATACGATTTTTAAGGTGAAGTTAGCGTCATTATTTGGAACACTAGCAGTGCACAATTCATATTTTTAAAACATATAACAACAACAGAAAGTTTTGTTCCTCTCTTTAGTAGTGGTTTAAATAAGCTTCTTATGAATGGGGTAAGATAGGGTGTTACCCTTTAAAAGTTCTGTAATAAAATTTTATGCGACTCGTTCATCAACCCAAGCAGGCCAAGTGTTGTTTCCCACTCTGATACCACTATGTCACACACCCAACCCCTAAGTACCTTTTTAATGGATGAGGTATAAATTTTTCGCTTAATCTAATACCCATGACCCAGTAATTATCGAAGTTTTTATTTTCTCTTTTTCCTCTTAGAAGTAGTTTAACACTAACTCAATAAATTACTTATGATAATTATGAGTAATTATATTATAACACAATGATGATAATTCCTCCATAATATACTTAAGTTGATTAACGTTAATTAAAGTATATAATTCAATTCCTCCCTGGCACGCAACTCCATGCCGCATTTTCACGTAATTTAACATATATAAATATATGTATATTTATTTATTTACTGGGAAAATGATTAACTATATTCAACCAGAAATTATCATTTTATTAATTATATTTAATTATATTATAATATAATTAATTATATCAAAGGAGCACTTAGGTTTGTCAATACCCATTAATACCTAAGCCTTTGGCTTCAATGAAGATTCCTCATTAGGATTTTGTGAACCCAAATCTTCCGAGTGTCGGAGTTTCGAAGAGGGTCCCATTCATATTGTGCCTTTATAATTTATTATATGGTCATATAATATAATTAATTTCACGTTTATTATAACATTGGGATTAGGGAAAATAGGTTCAGCCTTCTGCCGTTTTACTCTTACGCTCTATCTTCCCCAACATCCCAGAGTCCCAAAACTAGGAACTCCCGAAGGGTCCACGCTTACACGTGACTTTGCATTAAATATTAAATTAAAAAGGATAAAGAGGGTTTGTACTTCCCCACGTGTAGGTATCACAATAAACTCATTTAAAATATATGTATATTATATTACATATTTTTGGAGATTGCGCTCAGGTTTACAAGGTCTCCAATATTTTATTAATATTTGAAATAAGGGAGAGAGGGAGAGAAATCCAGGTCAACTCCCTTTGGCTCTCCATCACATTCCTTATACTCCAATCTCTCGGAGTCCCGAAGCTCCGAAGTGACCCCACTGGCACACATTACCACACCATTGAATATTCAAAGGAGTTGGCTTCATTTTACGTGAAATCAATTTAATGAACCTTAAAATAATATAATATATAATTTTAACCTCGAAAATTATGCCCAGGTTTTAAAATTCTCCAATATTATATTATTATTTGACATGAGAGAGAGAGAGAGAGAGAGAGTTCTCTGGGTCAATCCCCTTCGGCTCTCCACCATGTTCCTTATACTCCAATCTCTCGGAGTCCCGAAGCTCTGAAGTGACCCCACTTATACCAATTTCCATGTTATTTAATAATTTAAAAATGGTTGGCGTTGTTCATGTGTAACCATTTTAATAAATATTAATATAATATAATATATTATATTATACCTCTCTAAATTCTCACCCAGGTTTAAATAATATCTAAGGTTATATTTAATATTCAATAATATAATGAAGGGAAGGATATTCGAGTCCACACCTTCGGCTCCTCCATGCAATTCTTCATTCTCATATAACCCGTAGTCTCGGAGTTCTGGAGGGGACCCACTTGTATTACATTGTGATTTAAACGCAATGTATTATTTCGGATTATATATATATATATATATTGTAATAAAGGTGTATTATAACACATGCACATTAAACATAATAATATAATTGATTATATTTATTATATATGCAACCTTATATAAGGAAAGGTAGGGTTCGATTGTTTGGTGACTTTGGCTCATGGAATCCCATCACCCAAACATCTTGAAGCCTCGGAGCTCTAAACTCTCGGAGTTTCGAAGATTACGAGAAGGTTAACGCATTTAGTCACGGTTTATTCCCTATTCTCTTTGGTCTCAGGTCTTTTACACTCCAAGGGCTTTAGCCTACATTTTTAGAATAATAAAATAATATTACTATTATTAATTATAATAATTATATATATATATATATATATATATATATATATATAGTTTTACTCAGTTTTGTTATCTGGATGATTTAAAGGAAAAATCATTTTCTTTTACAGAAAAATAAGGAAAGGAAAAATATAGTTTTCCAGACTTTATAAAGAGATTTAATAAAAGTTTATATTCCAAGGGTAAATGAGTAAAGTTTTATTTCCTTATTATTGTGATTTACTACTCTTACTAAATTTAAGGGGAAATGGTCCTAATAGAAAGATTTACCTCCACAGTAAATTCGGTGTTTCTATTGCCCACCAAAATTTAAGGGGAATCTTCCTAAATTTAGGAGATTTAACACAATTGAAACATAAATGTTTATTTATGCCCCAAATGGAATTTTGAGAACTTCTGTATTTTATTTCATTTAGACCCATTTCATGTTTATGTCCTAATTATTTTTCTTCAATAATTATTTATAATGACTTTTAATGTTTTCCCATATTTGGGATTATTCCTGAAGTCCACACGGATCTGATATCTTCTAACTTTTCTGGCAGGGGATTTGAGAACATACTAAAATGGAGCATTGTTACGCAGAAAAATCACTCTCTCTTCTTTCAAAGGTGTTATAGATATTTTTAACTGTTCAGTCATCAATTCCCCAGCATGCATTAAACTGTACATCACAGTCAACCACAACATTCACTCCCAGAAATCTTACTTTAGCACACAGATAGTCAAGAGATAATAAATTAAATCCAAAGAGCTTCAGCTAAGACATTCTTTTTATTTTGCTTAAATTTCTCAAGTCACTTTTGTCAGAAATTAAACTTACACAGTTCTAAAACATAGTATAAAATTTTCTTTGATCTAAACACTACAGAGATTTGACCAAATATATTTATTTAGAAACCAGATAGTGATGCAACTGCTGAAAGGGGTACCATTTTCCACCCAACCGCAGGCACAACAACTCCTGGACGGATTTACCATTGGCCACCCCTTAGCTAGATCATGATGCTCCGAGAGAGACTCTTCCTTTTGTTCAGCAACAACCAAGGACGAAGGCCACTCTCCTCCTCCCACAAGAACTTGGCATATCGTTTTTCTCTCCACCAAGAAAGGGGGTTTGTAGTGAGTGTTTCCTGATTCACTCATCTTCTTGCAACCTCATTTATCAGCTTGGACTGAAAAACGTTGCCCAACAAATTCTTGTACCCAAAAACAATTTGTTTCTCAGTTCTCTTTAGAACCACAGAGCTGCACATGCTCTCCTTCTTCAGAAAATGGTCACCAGACTCATATTCTTGCCCTCCTCTCTTCTGCCCACAAATTTCCTTTCTTTTCTTGCCTTCCTCGGCAAGATTTCGTGGGTCCAAATCCCAATTTCATGGGTCAGGTCAGAAAGTTTTTCAGGTGGTTACTTTGCCCATCTCCTCATTTAACTCTTGAGGAGGATTTCCCAACTACCGGCCTGAATGGTGATTTATTTTTCTAGGTCAAAGGACTGTTCTAGGTCTGAATAATTTAAATTCAATAGAGTATTGATCTGGTAGGGGCCATCTCAACCATTGTTGGTTCCCCTCACCATCTCTCTCATGCATCATGATCTACCTTGGCAAACCCCTTCAACAATTATGCAACACTTTCCATTTTATTTAGTAACAAAATATATACATTACCTTTTATACCAAAAAGGTTCATCAATTCCAACATCCACACATATTCAGGCTGCCCATAGTCTTTTAGCAGGTTATAGTTATTTACAAGCTAGGGAAAACAGGGGTATTACAATATATATATATATATATATATATATATATATATATATATATATATATGTTCTTATTATTTTTATTCTGAAAATGGAGGCTAAAGTTTCTGGAGCGTAATAGACCTAAGACCAAAAGAATATAATTATTATTATCATTTTAATGTCAAACACACCAAAGAATAAATGGTGACCAAACGCTTTAACCATCTCGTGGTCTTCGGAACTTCAGGGCTCCGAGGTGTGTGGGGTGATGGAACTCACGAACCAAAGTCGTCAAAGGCCCAAACCTTATCTTCCATGTGCAAGGTTGCAAAAGATAAAAAAATATAATTAATTGTATTGTATGGTAATTAAAATGATCCATTAACATAAATTAATATAATACACCTTTATTACAACATACATATAATATTATAAGTCAAAACAAATCATTGTATTTATGTTACAGTGCAATACCAGTGGGTCCCCTCCAGAACTTCAGAACTCTAGGACTTTGGGTTATATGAGAATGAAGAATTGCATGGAGGAGCCGAAGGTGTGGACCCGAATATCATTTTCGTCATTATATTATTGAATATTAAATGTAACATTAAATATTGCTTAAACCTAAGTGATAATTTCGAGAGGTATAATATAATATATATTATATTAATATTAATATTTATTAAAATAGTTATACGTGAACGAAGCTAGCCATTTTTTAAATTATTAAATAATGTGGAAAGGTGTATAAGTGGGGCCACTTCACGGCTCTGAGAGATTGGAGTATAAGGAATGTGGTGGAGAGCCGAAGGGGTTTGACTCGGAGTTCTCTCCCTCTCTCCCTTATTTCAAATATTAATAAAATATTGTAGACCTTGTAAACTTGGGCGCAATCTCCAAAAAGATGAAATATATATATTAAATGAGTTTATTGTGATACCTACACGTGAGGAAGTACAAACCCTCTTTACCCTTTTAATTTAATATTTAATGTGAAGTCACGTATAAGCGTGGACCCTTCGGGAGTTCGGAGCTTCGGGATTCCGAGATGTTGGAGAAGATAGAGCGTAAGAGAAAAAACAACCGAAAGCCGAACCCATTTTCTCGCATCCCAATGTTTTCTTTTTGCTAGTTTGTCCGTGACCCGTGGGACTAGCCTGTGGTTGAGAAACCGCGACTCAGGAGCATCTAAGTCGTCAAAATCACACAAAGATTGCACTCGACCTGAGCCACACCAACCCTTAACATGGCTGAATTTTTTGTACCCACAGGTTTCAAACCGGTGACATTAACACCACAGAGTGCCTTAACAACACACTCTGTCACCGATTTTCCTACACATCGGGGACCCCACATCCCAATGTTATAATAAACGTTAAGTGGAATTAATTTATTATATTAGTGGAATTAATTGCATTATATGACAATATAATAAATTATATCTGCACAAAGGTATGGTAGGAGTAGGACCCTCTCCATAGCTTCGGGAGTCCGGGACCCCGAGACTCCGGATGTTCAGGGATGATAGAGGGAACAAGCTAAAATGGTCGAAGGCCCGAACCTACCTCCCTGCATTCCACAGTTTGCATGAATACTAAGCACATTTAAATTAAACGAGGTTATATTGATGTGATTGATTATACTAAATGGTTGATGTGATTTATTTACATCATAATGTAGTATAATTAATATCATATTGTATTATAGTATAACCTACGTGGAACTCCCTTCGGAATTTCAGCGTTCGAGAGATTTGGGTACATAAAATCCTGATGAGGAATTTTCGCCGAAGCCTAAAGGTTTAGGTATTAATGGGTATTGACAAGCCTAAGTGCTCATTTGATATAATTAATCATATTATAATATAATTAAATATAATTATATCATAATATAATTAATAAAATGATTATTTGTGGATTGAATATAGTTAATGATTTTCCCAGTAAATAAATAAATATGTATATATTTAGATACATATGTTTAAATTACTTGAAAATGAAGCATGGAGGAATTGAATTATATACCTTAATTAAGGTTAATCAACTATCCTTATTGTGTTGTAATATAATTACTCATAATTATCATATGAGTAATTTATTGAGTTAGTGTTAAACTACTTCTAAGAAGGAAAAGAAAAAATAAAAACTTCAGTGATTACTAGGCCATGGATATTAGGTTAAGGAAAAATTTATACTCCATCCCTTAAAAAGATACTTAGGGGAAGGATGTGTGACACAGTGCCAAGTTCATGGCCATTTAGCCTAGGGTTCACAACTCATGGCTCATTTATGTTGTGAACCTTACTAAGTTTTCATTCAACTCCACCTTAATCACACACTAAGATCTTCCCTTCAACATTTTTTCTTTGGAAGCCAAGCATTCTAGTTGTGCAACAAGAATGAAAATCAATTGATGTTATGATGCACTTTGCCTATGTTCAAAATGGAACTACCACTCTAATTAGAGAAGTAACTAAAAAAGAAATAAACTAAGTCTCGATAATATAAGGAGACTTCTCCAAGTCAACTTGTTGATCATATTAATAAAATGATATTTAATTATATAAATGAGGGGTAAACTCATATCTATATCAAAAAATAAATAGGCAGAAACCCTCAATTAAAGGGTAAGTTACTAATAAAAGTGATAATTCCTTTATCACACTAAATGGGCTTTTACAAGCATTGAAATATCACACTATAAAGGTTTATGACTAAAACTTTATTACAAATCATGAGCTTATACCCAAAATAGCTCATGTAGATAAAGAATGATGTTAGGGAATTATAGTGTGGTTAGGTAAATAACTAAAGGTCTTGATCTAACTCAAAATAACTTGTTTTGTATGGTTTTTAGTCTATGATGGGTCAACCTTAGGTTATCGATCTTTAATTTAGGTCTCCCTCCTACTTGTGTCTTTTGTGGTGCTTTAGAATAAGCTAAACACATTTTTTGGAACTATAGAAAAGCTTAAGTCTCCTAAGAGTGGGCTAATTCTCCATTCCTTAATCTCTAGAAAAATCACATTTTTAAGGGGCAATCATTGTTGGACTACCCATTTTACCAAACCCTGGCATATGATTGAAATTGAAATTATTTCTTGCGTATGGAAATGCCAAAATGATAGTATTTTTAATATCTAGACCACTAGTTTAAATTTTTCTTCCACTGAAAAGAATGTATTTATGACCAATTTTTCCTTGGAGACACATCACAAAGGAGAGAAGGTGGCCATGGAATTAGACCACCTAAGGAAATTGTTGGTGTATTAGGGGAGTACTTGATGCTATGTAAATCGGGTCCAACCAGATGTTTCCTCCAAGCAATCAACAAGGCAATGACAAGATACTTTCCAACATTTAAACCTGCAATCGTAATCATAGATGGAAATGTAATCATAGATGGAAATAACAACACTGGCCAAGGAAGAGGAGTGAGGGTGGGGGGTGAAGATGTACATTTGTTACAAATGCACAAATGTACATCTTCACCTTCCACCCCAAATAATTATAAATCACTAATCATTCCACTCATGATTTTCAAGAATGAATGCATGTTATTGAAACTTGAAATGAGCTAGACTATTGTGTTAGCTAATAAATCATCACATGATGGATGGGGACCCATACCAAGCACTCCTTTCATTGGTTTGGTGGCCTGGGGTTCGGAAAAGCTAAAACTATTTTAATAACTATTTAAACTTTGTGAATGTATCTCAAAAATACCCATCTAAAATATTTGTGAATGTATCTAAAAAAATACCCATCTAAAATATTTGTGAATGTATCTTAAAAAAATACCCAGCTAAAATATTAAAGAATTAAAAAATATTACAAACCAAAACAATATCTAAAATATAGATGTAATTTTAATAATATTAATAATAATTTGATTTTAAAGTCACGAAGTACCCACTCTCGAATGTGTAATTTTAATTTTTAATAGATGTATAATGATTGTTTAATTTAAAGATTAACTAACTTTCAATTTTTCGTGTTCTTGATTATTAAGTAACTTTCATAGAAAAGAAGATCATCTTTTGTAATATTCTTTTTAAGTTAACTTGAATATATTATTAATTAATCAATTAATTTTATTAATTTTTAAAATATGATTTTTATTAATTTTTAAAATATCAAATATTAATTATAAGTGTTTGGTAATATTTTTATAAACAAATTAAATTTTTAATAATTTTATCTAATTTTTAAATTAGAAAACAAATTATTAATTATTTTTTAAAGAAAATAATTTAATTAAAAAAATATTAAAATATTTTAAAAAAATATGAAAAATTTAATAAAATAAATTTAACCTTTTAAAACTTTTCTCGGTAAGTAAAATCTTAACTTGAAAGAGGAGTGTGGATGGAAGATGAGTGGATTTTAAAATGGACTGGGTGGGAATACACAAGCTACGTTAATGGCGGATATACAGTCACAGGAGATCAACTCAGAATTGTTAAGACTCTAAGGATTATAAACTCTACTTCTATGGAGAGTGTTAAGATCTGTAGGCACTACTTTGCTTTCCTTAGAGCTTTTTTCCTCTCAGGATAGACTTCTCAGAGTTCAACAGTTTCTGGAGTTTAGTTTTGGTGTGTATTTTGGGGCTGGTATTTTATTTACTACTGTTGAATCCTGCTCTGTGGTCATTGGGTAGTCACCTTCCTACCTGGGGACGCTGGCCTGCTTCTCCACTGTCGGAGGGCCTTTTTTTTGGTTCTAGGAGTCTTGGGGTTAAAGAGCTTAATCATTGGGCTTAGGACACATTCCCTGACATCCTGTGAGCAGGAGGTGAGGAGTGGGGTCAGGCGTGAGGAGAAGCCTTGGAAGAGACTGACTATTTTTGAAGTCCCAAGGGATGATTTCTGTTTTAGTATCTGGTTCTAGGTGGTGACAGGCTTTCGAGCTACATAACTGGAGTTCCTATCCCTCAGACATGATGGATGTCTAGTCAGCATGTTTGAGAAGAGAATCAAATCTCTACTATGTTTGATTGTAGAGGGGAGCTCCTGGTGGATTCTTTATTTTGGCCTTTCCCTCCCCTTCATTTAAGGCGTTGTTAACGGAACAGTGATCTCTGACTTTCCGACTAGTTTGTTGTCCATGCCAGTGGGTGCTGAGTGGTGGGACAGTTTGGGGTAATGGCTCCAGAGGTGAATGCACTCATGGGCGCAGCAGACGAAGTGGAATGGGAGTGGGCTGGCCTCTTCAAAAAGGTTGATGAGTTGAGTACAAAATTTGGGGTTGGGGGAAAACCTACCCATACATTACTACCTTAAGTAAAGACTAATCTTCCACCCCTGTTAGATACCGCAAGGGAGTTGGAGATTGGTATTTGTGGTGCTGGAAAGTTATTACAACATATCGGCCAAGTTTGCAGTGATGGCTCAGGGCTGATATAGAGGGCTCCGACAATGGACGCGGATTTGAAGACTGGTCCTAGCTACCCCACAACTCCCACTAGGAATGACTCTACCTCCTGGAATACACACTGAGAATCGCTGGCAGTAAAGGTTTCTCGCCCCAAAAAAGTAGTAAGGGTGTGGAAGCCGAAGCGACAGAGAAGACGTTTAGTCATAGAAATGGCTGTAGGACTAGAGGAAACTTGCCAGCTCTCCTTGTGCACCTTAGTCGGGCATTTTGCCTATAAGACCAAAAGTTCTTCAACCTTCTCGGAGTGGATGAACAGACACTAGTTACACCTTTGTGGCTATGTCCCTGAGTATCATACTCTTCCTTTTGGATGGTTTGTCTTAGTTTTTAAAACTCCCGAAGATGTTGAGACCATACTAAAGAGTTTTTGGAATTTTGAAGGGGGTAGTTTAATGTTGAAAAGATGGAGGACGGGTTTCAATCCGGAAACAGAGTATTTTAGTCATTAGCATGTCTGGGTTCTTCTCCTAGGACTCCCTTTGAATTTGTGGAACATTTCAGCTTTAACTGCGATTGGCAACCTACTAGGCCATTTTCTGAAAGTGGATGAAGCGGGGTTAAAGGGCTCTAATAAAAGAATGGCAAAAGTTCTTGTGGAGATAGATGTTACAGTCGGATTAATGGACTCCCTTGAGGTGGAATGGCGCGGACAGGTTATGGTCCAGCGCTTGGACTATCTAGGAATTCCTTTTCGTTGTTCTCTCTGTCGACGCACTGGTCATTTAAGAAGAGACTGCTCCTTTGGAGATAATCATGGTGATGCAGAGGACTCACAGGATGATTCTAAGATGGATGCTTATATGAGTGAAGAGGAATTTGGTGCACTAGGAGACCTGTATGCAGGTAGCGAAGCTGGTTTGTTGGAGGATGATTCGACTTCTTTGATAGGTAAGTTAAGGACTTTTTGCCCAAACTTGTTCTTTAAATTATCTGCATGGGAGTGTGACTTCTTGCAGAAGTCCAGCCTGTCGAATGCAGTAAAAGAGGGTTTAACTAGTAAAGCTATGGAGCCTTAGTACTTAGGGGGCTCTACATTTGAGACAGTTAGAGATACAGTAGTCCCACAAGCCCCCTCTTCAGCTACTCATTTGCCAGAAGTTTCCCTGCCTCTGCCTGTTTCGGATAGCCCTTACTTACCACAACAAACTTCTTATTTTGCCCCAACTCTGGACGTTGTCATTGATGCCTTGCTCCTGCCTCTCAGAGTTTCAGATAGCCCTATCTCCATTCCTATCTATCGGGGACAAGATCTTCTACAAAATCTACCCTCCTCTGACCCGAAATGTCCTTCCAGTGGTAAGGGTGAACAAAAGGGGAAATACCTAACCTAGTCTAGGGGCCTGGGGTTTGAACTCTCACCCATTAAGACCAGAAGTGTGCGTAAGAAGGCTAGCCAGGATACTGCTGAACAACAGACTTTGGATTCCACTCATGATTTAGGGGTGCTTAGAGGCATGAAAGCCCTTGCAAGGGGTAAATCATGATCCTCTTGTCCCTAAATATTAGAGTGTTTGGAGGCCCCCTAAAACTACCTTTGCTTCGAAGATTTTTGAATCTTTCTAAGCTAGAAATAATCTTCCTTCATGAGACCTTAGTAAATGAAGAGAAGGCTAGACATTTTTTGACTTCTCTTTGCCCTTCTTGGATGACTTCAGCGGTCATCTCTGTGGGGAACTCGGGAGGTTTGCTGGTAGCTTGGAATCCTTTGGTCTTTGATTTACAGTCTTATCTCTGTGTTGGAGGAATCTTGTTGACAGGTGTTTACTCACCAGATAATAGCAGGATCTCCCTTTTAATTGCTTATGGTCCTTGTACATGCAGAAGACAATTTTGGGATTTGGTGGAGTCAAGAGGCTTTTTAGCTCGGGATGACCTCATTTTAGCTGGAGATCTTAATTTTACAACTAGCATTGAAGAAGTTTGGGGTGAAGGTGCTTTACCCGACCCTCTGGCTGCCTATTTTAGAACTCTCTTTGGAAACAATAATTTGGTGGACGTCCAACTAGCAAAATTAGTGTCGACCTGGCACAATGGCAGGATTGGGACTCAAACGATCCAAAAACATCTTGACAGAATGTATGTTTCGGAAGCACTCCTGGTCGATTATGTTAGGTACAGGTCATGGGTAATCCACCCATTCTTCTCTGACCATGCGCCGATAATTTTTCAATTGGAGCATAGGGACATACATGTTGCATTCCCTTTCAAGTTTAATCTTGCAGTCTTGAACGAGGCCACTGTTGGGGAGATAGTTAGAATAGAATGGAGATCCATTCCAGGTTCAGGTGTCCTTTGAGCCCAATGTAGACTTGCCCTGAAATTACACAAGCTCAAGAACATAATTAAATCTTGGATAGCAGAAAAAAAATTAAATGAAAATTGCACCATCACTTCTCTTGAAGAACGGATTTCTATTCTTACAAAGCAAAGTTGGGAAGGGGTTTTAAACTCTGAAGGGAGAAAACGCCTAAAAGCTTTGGAACAGGAAAGAAATAAGTTGTTTTTTGAGGAAGAGGCTCGTTGGCAACTAAAAAGCAGAGCTCTATGGATTCAGAGTGGAGATAACAACACCAAATACTTTCACCATTTTGCCAGTTACAGACGCAATAATTTTTTTTTGTGGAAGATCAAAGATGACCAGGGCAATGTACATCAAGGGCATGAAGCTTTAAAGGGAGAAGCAAAACGGTTTTTCAGCTCCTTCTATCAGGAACCGGCTGAGAATTTGATTGTGGATCAGGTTGAAACAGTTAAATTGTACCCTAGGCTGGTATTAGATGAAGAATTGGCATCTCTTGAAAAGCTTGTTTCTGAGAAAGAAGTTTTAGAGGTACTAAAAGGCTTCCCCAAAGATAAAAGCTCGGGACCTGACGGATGGAATGTGGATTTCTTCTTACATTTTTTTGACCTGGTTGCAAAAGATTTACTGGAGGTTGTCGAAGAAACGCGCATTACTGGCATGGTGATTAGATCTCTGAACTCGACCTTCATTGCCCTCATCCCTAAGGTAAATGGACCGACTAACTTTGGAGACTTTCGCCCGATTGCATTCAACCTTTGTTATAAAGTGATCTCTAAGATTATAGCGAAGAGACTGAGACCAATTCTTTCCCATTCACTATCCGAGGAACAGTTCGGCTTTTTGAAAGGAAGGCAAATCATTGATGCAATTGGGATTGCTCAAGAGTGCATCCACAGTATTAAAGAAAAAAAGCAGCAGGCTTTAATTCTCAAAATTGATCTCAGGAAAGCATACGATTGCATAAGCTGGGATTTCCTTAGGATGGTCCTGCTCCAATGTGGCTTTGGCTTATCCACGGAAAACTGGATTATGGGATGCATTTCGTCGGCTCATTTTGCGATCCTCGTCAATGGTGAGCCTTCGGACTTTTTTAGCAGCGGCAGGGAGCTTAGACAGGGTTGTCCTTTGTCGCCATTTCTCTTCATTCTTATTATGGAGGGTCTGAGTTTGGCCTTAAAGCACAGCCAAGAAAATGGACTTTTATCAGGCATTAAAGTCTCTCGTTTCTTCAAAATCCTCCATCTACTGTTTGTAGATGAAATTCTCCTCATGACCTCTGGTGCTATTGCAAAATGGATTGAAATATGCAGGATTTTAAAGCTTTTTTGTAAATCTTCTGGACTTCGGACAACCCCCACAAAACTACCTTTCTTCATCATGGTGTTACTCCGGCGGTGCTGGATTCTCTAAAATCTTTTTTTCCTTACAATTATCGAGATATTTCAGAGGGGTTTCGTTACCTTGGATTCTTTTAAAAATTTGATAGACTCAAAGCAGCCGACTGGCTTTTGCTAGTTGAAAAAAAAAAGGATCACTCCTTGGAGCTCACGGTGGCTGTCCCTAGGGGGGTGCATGGTCTTAATCAAAGTTGTAATTGAGAGTCAACCTGTCTACTGGTTGACTTTGACAAGCCTGCCCTCCTCGATTCAAACTAAACTTTGCCAAATCACCTACAACTTTCTGTGGTCAAGATGTCGGTAGAAGAAATGCATACACCTTAGTAATTGGCAGTTGATCGCTCGGCCAAAGCACCTTGGGGGTTGGGGATTGCGCAATTCATCCGATTTCAGCAGAGCATTGACAACTCACAGTCTTTGGAGGGCTATTATGGAGGATGGCTTATGGCACCGAGTTTTAAAAGCAAAATACTTTCCATTTGTTTCTGTTCATCGTTGGTTGCGTATTGTGGACATACATAAGGTAAGAGGCTCTCAGATCTGGACTTACCTGCTAAAATCTATCCACTTCCTGTTGCATTGGATTGTGTGGAGTCCTGGGGATGGAAAATCCACTGTGATTGGTAAAGACCGTATTTTGGGCTTGGGAGATGCAGCGTTACTCTCGAAAGAATTGTTGGCTGCTATCAACAGGAAAGGGATTCTTTTCTTATACCAGGTGCAAAAGGAAGCTCAAGTGGGGAGAATTACTAAGAATTGGCTCTCCAGTACTGATCTAGAATTGACAGGGCATCTTCATGAAGAATGGAGTCTCTTCCGATGCGCGCTACAAGCAAATCCAAACCTCCTCAAATGGTCAGGGGGCAACTCTACAGGTTTGATTACTGTCAAGAATGTATACTTGGCAGCTGCAACATTGAAATGGAATAACAATTTTGGCGGCTGGCGCATGGCGATGTGGATATGGAACGTCCCCTTGAAGATCAAGCTGTTTACATGGTTGCTTGCCAAGAACAAAATTCTGTCTTGGGAGATTTTACAGCGCAAGGGCTTCAGTGGTCCGGGTATATGTCTCTTATGCAAACAAAATGTTGAAACCATTCAGCACCTTTTCCTGGATTGTGACTACGTGGTGGAGGTTTGGAGGCAGATCAAATTGGCCATAAATTTTGCAGGTAGTTGGGCTGGTACAAATATTAGTGATTGTTTCAAATGCTAGAAAGTATTAAATTCAAATGCTCAGACTTTACCAGCTCTGATTTGTTGGTACATTTGGCGGGAACGGAATCAGGTAATTTTTGAAGAAAAAGCTCCCTCGGCTCTGAAGGTGGCTCATCTATCACTCATGTCTTGGAGAGAAAACACTCATGCGCCAAAAACACTCACACGGAGAAAATATCTCACTCAGGCAGAATTGGGAGATGTGTCAGGATGGTTCGAATCTCAATGGAGCGGCTGCCTCTTCAGGTTTAAACAGCGGAGTGGGAGGAGTAATCAGAATCAAAGAGATTTGTAGTTACAAATGGTTTCTAAATTGTGGCTCGGGCACTAACACCAGAGTGGAACTTCTTGATGCTTGGGTGCTGCTCACATTGGCAAATAGGTTGTCCTTAAAGAAGATTCATGTCATGGGCGACTCCAAGATCATCATAGATTGACTCCGAAGAAAAGGCCAACTTCAGGTTCTCTCATTGAATTGCTGGAAGGATAGTCTCACTGGATTAATATCTACCTTTCAAAAGATATCCTTTGATCATGTTTACAGGGAGGAAAACCAAGCTGCGGACAGTCTTTCTAAGTTGGCCCTCACCAGAGAACCCGGGAAGCTCACCTATTTTCAGTGTATCGAAGTGCACGAGGGGCCTCACATGTCTCTTGACCTCTTCTGATTTTTCTGGTGTTTTCTTTTCGCTGTCAAGACTTTATGTGGGCTGAATTGTTTGCTTTTGGGATTCTAACTTTTGCAATTCCGTGGGACTGCTCGTCCTTGGAGCCTCCCCTGGATGATGTATGCTCTGTTTTTTTTTCTGACTGTTGTTTACACGACCTCTGCAGAGAGGGTCTTTGGTTTTTATGAGTGAAAAGCTTGCTGGCCGGTCCTGGATACCACAGTCTGTAATGTTTTTTCTGATGACGAACAGTTTATATTCTCTCTAATATATAAATTGAAACTTTTTTGGAAAAAAAGTAAAACCTTAACTTGTATATCTCTCTTTCTAATCTTTCCCAATTTTTCGGATGAACACAACACAGCTGCCAAAATCCCTCATTTCTTTTCCCAGCTTACTTGTTGCTGCCAAATTCCCTCGCTTCTTTTTCGAACTTGAATTGCACTTATTGTTCCATTTAAAATTAACATTATTTCAGCCTTTTAATCCCAATTGCCTAGAGTAAGTGAAGATGCATACCAAGTTCATATGATTTTGCTGCAACTTTTGCTGCAATATGAGCGGATATTTTTCTGATACTTCGGAAGGGTGGGTAAACAAGCCCTTTCTCAAGATGCTCCTCAGTGACTTGCTCAGCTAAAGCCTCAGCTGTTTCACAAGCACATTTCAAAATATAGGTGTCAAAGGTTTAAACACGAGAATGCATTCTTGATTCTTCACAGGAAAGTTTAATTCCTAGAGACAGAAAGGGGGGAATGATAAATCCTTACCAGCTGCCAACATCATCTCGTCGTGTACACGAATCGTTCCCGACGTGACCACTCCTAAGCCAAAGCCAGGGAAAATGTATGCATTGTTGGACTGTAAAATAGACAGGAAAGCACATAAGTGTGAAGACTCGGATAAACCTTTTGAATGCTCTTCATTTTCTCCTATCACATAACTCAGACATGGACAAGGTTGTGTCGCAGTATAATCTCCAACTAAAGGAAATACCAATATTAAGGGAAAGAGGATGTCAGGCACTGTGTTTCTATATCAGGGAAAATGACATTATCCAACATTTTTTACCAGCACCGACAGAGAATCACAACATTTAAATTCCATATTCAATGAATATAATCAAGCCTAATAAGGCTTCGTTCTCCCTAGACCTAATGTGGAAATGCACAAAACCTGTCCAGGAGTAAAGGTCTTTCCATTCAGGATAACAGGATCAAATGGACTTCCACTGGCAAAAATTGCACGCCCCTGCAATTAGCTTCACTGTAAGTCCCAGTGTAATTCATTTATTAGACTTCATATCAATTGAAATGAATATCCATGATGAAGCGAATATCCATGATGAAGCCCTTCAGCCTCGATAACCTAGCAAATTTAAGATATCAAAGTAACTCGAGAGACTCTCAGCTGTATCCATCAATTAGTATACAAGCATACCTGACTCCACGTATATGCCTCCTCTGCAGTGCATTCGGACTGACTAGTTGGATTTGAGAGAGCCAGAATAACAGGTTTCTGCAAGGATCCAGTTCAACATAAGCAACATTGACCTTCCTCAATCAACAATTTGACCTTCCTCAATCTGAATGAGTGGAAATGGCAAGGCATCTAGATATATCAACATAATACGTCATTTGCTTCTTCGATTGAGGTAATTAGGGGGAAACATCATAATACCTCACAGTAAGAGGAAATAACCTCGATTACTTCCTTTGTGAAAGTTCTTCCAACTCCTGATGACCCAATTAATATTGTTGGCTTGATTGCCTAAATCATACGTAACCAGTAAATGTTGAGAGTTGCTTGCGTTTTCCACTCAGAAGGATATGAAATCAAATTTTGGAACCAATAAAAAAATGTTTCACATCATTCTGGATTTCTATGGCAAATTAGGAAACAAAACTTTCAATTAATAGGCATTCAAAAGGCATCTTTTAAAAACTCAGATAGAACCTTCACGGCATCCAAGAGCTCTTTGCAGGATTCATGCTCATGTGCCCATGGCTTTTTGAAGTGTTGAAGGGATTCCATTCTTGACTTCACTATGAGTCCCTGTAACACGAGAGAGAGATTCCTTAAAACATTAGTTGCTAGAAGTGCTCTCAATGTACATATAATACAGTGATCTGATTCACATTTATGTATTCGTGCTAGATTTTAAAATACCTTGGAGTCAACCATCCATATCTTCTCGCGAGCCTCTTCCAGTGACTTATTACCCTGAAAGAGTAGAAATATCTTAGTCTGCACAGCCTTGAGAATATTTTCAGAGCGGAAAATAACAAATTATCTGCTTAGAAAGAAAGCATTTACAGAAGAAACAGATGTCCTTCATTACCCGTTTAGCCATTTCAAGAGCTATAAGTTCTGCAATACCTGTTCCTGCCTAAAAAGAATTTCACCATAGTTCAGAAACTTTGAAGAACCATCAATATTTGCATTCAGTTGATTTGAATGTGAGTTCTCTTAATTCCTAAATGATTTTAAGTATACAACTTAAGAATGCAACACAAGGATCCACATAGGATTGCCAGGCTAAAATAAACTATAACAAATAGAACAAAGACGTGAAATTTTAAAAAGCTATATAAATTCTTCAGATTTAATTCATTTAACTGAATTATACAAGTGTTGAGGGAGTAGGGTTTGTAGGAAGAATACAGAAATAACTTTAGTTGAAAAGCATGGGAAGCACCAGATATGCTTTTGAAATAAAGATATAGAACACATACACAAACTTCCAAAAAGTCAGAAGAAGACTAGTTTAGGCAGGATTAGAAAGTGGAAATGGAGCTGGGCAGCCAGTACAGTGAAGCTTCCTCCAATCTGGATCAGCAGAAATTGAAAGTAAACAGTGGCCACAACTTGAGCTAATCACTTTAGAAAGAGTCATCATCTTAAAAGTTAAAAGCAATTTGGTTTTCACCATGCTCCATAGAAACTCTATTATAGTACTGTGTTGGTCGGAAATATATAATACTGCATTGGTTGGAAAAATATAATACTGCTGCCTGCATTGGTTGGAAAGACAACATTCGCAAAGCCTTTCAATTTCATAGCAGAAAGACAAAAGAATCTCATAAACCAGTTCTGCAGGTAAGAGACATTGATGTCTGGCTGGCTTAGAAATTTTGTATACAAGCCTGGAAGATAAGGTCACCATTATTTTCAATTGGTGTAAAGTAATTCATCTCTACATCATTTGCATGGTTGACACAAACACCTGGATTTACCTCTCCGGCTCCTAGGAAGAGGAAGGTATGATCAGCCAATGTTCCACCAGTCACCTTTAATGATGCAACCAACCCTGCCAGAACCACTGCAGCTGTCCCCTGAAATGCAAAAGATGCATCCTTGTTGAGAAATTGGATAATCATGTCATTAATCCCAACTTAGTCATAACTTTAAAGAAGCATGAATAACATCATTAGATCTCAGTAATTAAACACAATTTCATTGATTGACAAGCTGTGGCTTATTTACGTGGGTAGCATTGGAAAATAGCCAAAATGACCAGTCATTGTAGGCAAACCTGAATATCATCATTGAAGACCAGATGAGTTGTCCTGTATTTTGCTAACAACTCAAAGGCATGGTGATTGGCAAAGTCTTCAAACTGTCATGAGAACATACACTGTCATTTAATAAACCAATTGCGCATGTTTTACTTTGGAGATGTTTGCTTTGTCTATTGCAAATATAGTGCAAGCACAAACTGGCTTATTAAATTGTAAAATCTCAACAGAATTATTCAATTATAATCTTCCTGCATGGTTCCAATAACTAGCAAGAATTTTCCTCCTCCAAAACATGTATTATCAAAGTGCCAACAAAATGCTAAAAAGTAGCTATCATACAAAGTAATATGTTTAGACACAATGCTATGACAATCAATTATGACCTAATCTTGACAAAAAAACAACTCTTTACCAACTGACCTGGATAAGAACTTTTTCTCCATAGTTTTGTTTGACAGCACACATGAACTCATGAAGGAAGTCATAATATTCCTACAAAGCATTGAAACAGATCATCAGAAGAAAGATATTTTTTCCCTGAAAACTGAAGTAAATAAATTAAACAATCACTAGTTCATTTAAATAGAAGAAAACCTGGCCAGTAATGCGCTTTTGTCGGAGACCAATATAAAATTCATCATTTAAGAGATTTTCATTGTTGGTCCCAACATCAATCGTTATTGGAAGACACTGTCCACATACCAGTAGAGTAGTCAAGAGAATAAGAATACAAAATAACTGACCGAGTACAAGGCATAAGATGCATGCAGTAGTAAGTCAGAAAACCTTTTTCTGTCAGTTACATGCATACATCATGGAATATAAATGAAGGAGCTCTAAAATATACAACAGACAAGCTGCTTAGCAGACTAAACTAAAAAAAGAATCAATATACCAACTTAGCTGAATGCATAGGTAAATGTTCGTGTTTGCACAAATTAGCATATATTTAAACAATAAACTATAGATTCTTGTGCTGCATACCGATGAAGGACGAACTCCACCAAGGGCAGTGTATAGAGATAATTTCCCAACAGGTATGCCCATACCCTGTCAGTAATAACATGTGTCAAGTAGATAGTACAAACATCAAACAAGTATAAAATGGACAAAGGATACAAGGAAAAGCAAACACTCTAGCTAAAATACCAGGCACTTTGTGAGTAAAAGATAGGTTATAATAGAAACATCAGACAGGTAAAAATGGGGAAAGATGCAAAATAAAACAAACACCCTAAGTTAAAATGACAAGAACTAAATGCACACAGATACTAGTTTTTCTATTACTTGTATTCCTTCATAGATATGCAGATAAAAGGAAGAAAAATAACAATTTTTCTTCTATTACTTGTATCCCTTCATGGATATGCAGATAAAAGGAAGAAAAAGAACACTAAAAACCAAATGGAGAAAAACATGGAACAAGTACCTTGGCAATAAGGAATAAACACATACCAGCATTCGCTTTATATCAAAAGCCAGCAAAAATGTAGGAAAAATAATGTTGATAATACAGATAGAGGACCCTGACTTAAAATGACAACACTCAATGCACATGCAATAGTTTTTATGCCATTCTTTGTATATTAAATGTATTCTTTCCATGAAGAACGACATTAAGGGGGAATCCCTTGGTATCATGGATGAAACACATGGTTACAGATTCCAACTGGTATACCGTATAACTAGCTAACAAAAGTGAAAAGTTTAGAATAGATGGAGGGAAGTTTGTGTTTCTATGTAATAAAGCCGCAGGCAAAGGGGAAAGAAAGAGAAAACCCATGGATAGGCAAAGAACAATGAAGAAAAGTAAGTAATCGTGAAATTTACCTGGCATCCAAGATCCCCAAGTCCCAAAATGCGTTCACCATCAGTGACAACTATAACATTAACACTCTTTTCGTTCCAGTTCTTCAAAATGTCTAGGATCTTACCTCTGCCAAAACCATACCCTCACAAGTTTCAATGCAGCAAAACAGACGTGAATGATAAACCTAATAAAAAAGGATTGAAACATGGATGACCTAGACAGAAGAGAATTAAAAAGGAAAGGGACACAATGTATATACTTCTCTTTCAAGCTGATGTAAAGACCCTGTGGACGCCTGAAGATTGATCCGTATTTTTGACAAGATTCGCCAACGGTTGGAGTGTAAACTATGGGAAGTAACTCTTCCACATTATCCACCAAGAGTTTGTAGAACAACCTTTCATTCCGCTCCTGCCAAGAGAAATTGTGTCACCCAGTAAACTATCATGTCAAACACAAATTATGCAATTTTCTTCCAGCAATATTTACTATTAACTAGCTAAGAAGCTGTTTGATCTCAAAGCAACTTTAAAGAATAAATGAAAATTTCCAGAAATGTTTACCTCCTATAGCTTTTTCCTCTATGGAAAACTGTGCAATTTACAACCTCAATTCTATGGCTTCTCTGTCAACTACTATGTGATTATATGGATATCATTCATACTTAAGTTCCATATGGAGTACACAGATATTAATATCCATGATTGCTGGTGATCCACCTAATGTGTAAATACTGGTGAAGCTTAGCTAGTTAGATGCCACAAATCAAATAGTTAAATTTGAAGTTTCACTCATAATACCCTCATTAGGTGCAGTTTGTATCTTTATTTGAAAAAAATATCTCTATGTTCTTGATTCCACTTGCTTCTCATGGTTTAAGGATTATCTCACAAAGAGAATATAAAATGCTTCTCTCTAATTAATGACTTCAGTAGTTGATTCAATTATAAAATTCCTGTGTAGATAAAGTGATTGTGACTTAGAAAAGGGTGGTATTAATGTGAAACGACATGCCAATAGAAGGATATGCTATTGCAGTAAGATAGCTTGCATGATCACATAGACAACAACCATGTGCCAAGGATGGCCCAGAAGAGCCCGAGACCAAAACTATTGAGACCAACCTCTAGCAATATTAGAGGGAAAATAGAAAAATGCTCAGAGTCTCAGACCATATTCTGGTTTCAAGAAGAGTTTGAATATTTCAATAGAAATACCTCGAGGTCCATCAGTGCCATGTATTTCTGCAACGAAGTTTGATATTGGCGAATGTTATTCATAACCTTTTTTTCCTGTAGAAATGTAACAATGGGTTCAGCAACCACTTAGTTCGTTCAACGTTAAAGAAGATAAATCTCATCTAAAAATCACAATAAAACTTCTTTTGCTACTTTCATGAAGAGGCCATATGAAACTAAAGAATATTCCCTACAAATATCCAAATGTATGCAAATCAGAGAGGAAATTACTTGAAGTTCTTGTGACATATAAGTAGGTGGTAAAAGACCTCGTAGGTAGTGAGTGTCTCTCTCCTTCTCAGTGAATGCTAATCCTTTGTTATAGCGGGGATCTCGCAGTAAGGTGGATCCACTGTTCCACAAACAAGAAAACAATTAGGTCCAGGGGATAGTCATTTTAAGGACTATTTATACCAAATTAGGGTCAGGACCATCGAATTCAATCAGGGAGAGATAAACCCAAAAGTGTCCCACAATCAGGAACAATTTTCAACTGCTGAACCAAAAAGAAAAACTCTTCATTTGATCATTAACTGTGTTCAATGAATCAATATTTCTAAGCAATAAGATGGGGAAATAATCTAGTTTTAGGATCATTCTGGAACACTTTCTAACCGCTGAACCAAAAAGAAAAACTCTTCATTTGATCATTAACTGCGTTCAATGAGTCAATATTTCTAAGCCATAAGATTGGGAGATAATCAAGTTTTCGGATCGTTCTGGAATTGACAAGATGTTTCCTCTCAAGTGTGAGCGTCCGCCACCTTTGAAGAGGTGAGATGTCACATTGAATGGCTAATGACATGACAACAACGAAACATACCAAGCCCCTGGGAAACTGAACCCTGATGGGGATGTGGGGAATATTACCATCCCCTCTTCACCAACCACTCAAGACCCCATTGATGTTTTATATTCATTCTGATCAAATATATTGAGATTTTGTTTCCATGCATAAACAACAATACTGTTCAAGATCTTAATCAACATCTTCCTAATCTTAAACACTCCCTCCTCCTTTCAGTCAGGTAAGATAACGACCCTCTCTGCTTGCTGGCTGGCTGGCTGGGGCGTTGTTTACCAGTAAGTTAAGGTCCTAAAAAAGGTCCAACCAGGTTGGGTTGGTCCTGAAATATCTTACCCTTACCCTCAACCCTTCCAATGAAGGTAAGTAAAGGTCCAGAGCATAATGAAGGTATAAGGTCATCCCAACCCTTCCCTGTCCGAGGGTCAGATAACCTTAGCTTTTCTCGTAAAGCTCGGGGAAGACCACGATCAACCCTAATAACAAAGGAAAGTCCTATCCAATTGTAAGAATTTCTTCTGAATAAAGAGTACAAAACAATAGCATTCAATCAGAACGAAACGTTGATATAATCAAATTGTATCCCAGTACATTAGACTCACAACGCACTCAAAGCTAACACCCACCATTCATACAAAATTAGACTGATCATCCACACATCCATTCTAATTACCTATCTATAGACCTCAGTAGTAAAACAAAAATATGTCAAAACAGAAAACTCTCACCACCACAACTGACCTGGCCACACAGACACTCCACGGAGTGATTATCTGATCTTCAATAGCACAGTCTTCCCCATACACATCTTGTACACCACCTCCGACTGTGGATTTGTTATCTACCACCAACCCACTGAGTCCATTTCTCACATCCTTCAATGTGCTCTCCATTGCCAATCTGCCTTCCAAACCAAAGAGGCTCTTAAATTTCAGAACACAAGACAGCCCTCAAAAATTTCTTCTCAACAATTGCCCAGCCCAGTGACAATCCAACCAGCCCTTGAAACAAGTACCCAACTCTTCGAAATTAACAAACCAAAGATATTGATATTGCTACTCCATGCTTCAAATTCCCTGCAACCTTCAACGCTTCAGGTTGTAAACTGATGTTTGAATACCCATCAGCAAATTTGAGCTTTGTATGAAGACCTCTGGGCCAGTCAGTAGATTTGAGCTTGTCTAAACTTTAAAGACCGTGGGCTAGTCCGCAAAATTGAGCTTGATTAGAGACCTGTGGGCTGGTCATCCGTTGGAAAAGTTGTGTATGAGCTTTGCATAAACTTTAAAGATCGTGGGCTAGTGAGCAAATATGAGTTTGAGTTGAGACCTGTGGGCTGTTCATCAATTGGGAAAGTTGTTTATTTTGATGGCCACGTGTGCATATATGGTTGCTCAGTTAACTTCACCGGGTCAAGTCCTAGATTCTGCGTATGCTTTGGATTCTCTACGAAAGTACCTTGTAAACGTAACTCATGCTGATAAGGCAACCCGAGGTCCAACATCCACCCTCACAGAGTTTAGAAGCTTGGAAAATTTGGTTGTGGGGGCGAGGCTTGCGCCATATATTTAGGTAACTTACTAAACTAGCGCAATGGCATGTGAAATGAAAGATGTAGCATTAGTTACTTTCATATGAAAAGTCAAAAACTAAGAGTGATTTGCTTGTTTCATAAAAGGATTTATGAATTTTGAAATTTATAAAAATAATTATAAGTTATTAGTCAATTTAAAATAAACTAATGGAAAAATCGGGGAATTGATACAAATAGTGAAAGATTAAATAAAAGATTGATAAAAAATATTAATGCTAATTATATATCATAATATGTAGTTTAAATATATGGATTTTTTTTTTCAAAATAATAAGAGTGACAATTAACATTTTTAGCCTAAAATCTAGTGAGAATAATTTTGGATGGATGAACTTTTAAATATCAAATGTTAACATTGCACATTCGAATTGCAATAAGGGTATTGGATAGTGTTGAATCTATTTATGACTTAAAAACAATCATTTCATCAATCCAAAATTTCAACTTTAGCAAAGATAGTCTCCTCTAATTCTAGTGATGGCAAATGGGAAAAGGTAAAAAAATAAATAAAAATGTTTAGCCTTCTTTTATATCATAATTACAAAATCTTTGCAATTTTCATTATCTCCTTACATAGAAGTATTAATATCAACAATATACACTAGCATATATTATTAAGAGTTTTAATTATTATGAAAATAATTAGATGCAAAAATTATATTAAAATAATTAACAATGTTAGTATTGGCATGAGATGTAATATCTTGGTTTTGACCCCTAGAATATAATATGTAATAATCATACATTATTGTGTGAGGTGGATTATGTGTTGCAAATTAAGCCATGTGGGCTAAGATATAATGATCTCATGTTGTAAATATGTGAAATGTATTGTAAATATTCTTACTTGGAGCTCAAGGTCAAGGCCCCACTAGTGAATGCATAGGAGTTTCAATAGTGGGTTAGGTTTACAATGGGATGGGTATATTTTCCATGATATGTTGATTTATATACAAAAGAATATATGAAAAGGAAAATACATAATAATATAATATCCACCAAAATGGTTGCTTGAGGGAGAAACAAGAGGACTATGATACTACGAAAGGGGAAGATGAAAAGGGGTGTTTTGTTGATTTGACCTCATCATTGTCCTTTGGAGTACCACCATTTTTCACCCATTCTTTCTTACAACCTTTACATCATTCTTTGACTTGTGGATGTATACTAAGTACAAACTTGTCATATATGTTATATCCTTAAGAAGAGAGAGAGGTCTCATGCAAGAAAAGGTCTCCCATTGTCTTTTACATGCATTCTATGATCATTATGATTATTTTCCCATTATCATTAGGAAACCATTTGTGGGCAAGAGGAGGGGAAAAGATCCCATATTATGGAAATGATTTTCCCTCGTTGTCATGGTTGTTAAGACTAGTATGGTTGTTATGACAAGAGTTTCCCATGTGTTTGTTACTAGTAAGATCCCATAGAAGTTGGGGAAGCTTGCTATTGAAAATGTGAATGAAGATGGGATGGTTGGAGAGAGATATTATGCTTGGAATGTCCATAGTAGCTTAAACAATACCTTCAAACCTGCAACCTTGTTATTGTTGCCCATTGACTATCTTGAGGCCCAATGTTATCTATCCTAGGTTATTATCAAAAGGTCAATAGTAGATATGATTCTTTCTACACACATTGATGAACAATCGAAGGAAAGAGTACTATTAGGCATTGTGAAGCAGAGAAAGAGTGGGTCTTCCTTATATTATGTGGAGGCAATGGAAGAGAGTGACATGGCTAGTTTGATTGTTGGAAGAGGACATGTAGATCTATGTAGTGAGCAGATGGCTTATCACGAGAGTAATGGGTTGGGTTGAGTGAGATCAGAGCCTCGTCGGATATTCCTTCACCCTAGTGGTATCATGGTTGGGTTTGGGGGAATCCTTAGCTAATTCCTACGGTTAGATGGAAAATCCTCTTACATAACCAATTTCTTGAACCCTTTTGCATTAAAAGATAAGTGCCTTGACCTTGTTTAGGTATATGCAAAATTTATGTTTATTTTTTGTTATGAAAATCAATATATCTTGCATGTCATGTGTGATTATACTTATTATTTTCGTTACATTTTAATTTTCACCTACACATGCATTTTATTAAATTATGGTCCTTCATGGGAGGCTTATTTAGCTATTATTATAGGGATATGGTCTTTGAGGGCCATAATTTGGAAACTTGTAACATGGCTATGTATCCCATGACTGATATTACTAGGTGGGGATGATAGAGTGTGGAATAAGAGCTTTGGTTTCAACACTAGGGCTATTATGGGTACAAAATCTAGGTTTTCATATGGAAATTACAGTTGCATGCCAATTATTTGAAAAAACACCTCAATGAAGATTGAGGAAAATGTATGCTAGGTTAATAGAATTAATGTTGATGGGCATGTTGTAAAGATTCTGGTTATAGTGCTAGGGTTGTATGTGTTGGATTTGACTATACAAGAAGGATTTATGGTTTGCATGTCAAGTGTTTAACAAAATGTCTCAATGAGAATAGTTTGGGGAAAAAATGATTGAAGCTTGCAATCAATGAGTTAGTCACTAAAATTCTCAGGTGGGATTACTATTAAAGTATTTGGGTAGTTTATGGAGGCATACCTGATGCAATTCATGAAATACAAAGTTTGTCTTTGTGAAAAAATGGGTGAATTATGGAATCAATAAAAATGCCCAATTTTGTTAGACGATAGAAGTTCAAATTGCTAGTAATGAGGTCAAAATTATGTTTGGAGGGTAACAAAATAAGTTGGTTGGTTAATGATGTGGAGGCCTTTACCATGAAATCATGGCAATCAAGTGGATATTAATGCAACTAGAGGCCAAACATCAATTTGTTAATTTGGGGCTAATTCCTCTTGAAGATGCAATCATACAAATTGGTCATATGAGGGCTAAAGTCAAAGAATATTGACCATGGACTTAAGGATTAGACCCCACCTATTGACATGGAGGAACCCATGCCAGGTTGGATCAGAGGGTACAAGTGGAGGCTACATGGAAAGGATGAATTATGTGGTGGAAGCGTCAAGAGCAGTTTTGGGAAAAATGGTATTAGTGGGTGGTTTTGTAAGATTATACCATTGCATAGTTCGAAATCTTGTTTCAAAAACTAAGCATCAAGCTTCTATATTGGGTTCCCTAAAAGGTGATAAGTGGTATTGCATAGCTTAAGGAGTGGTTTTGGAAACCAAGATTCAATCTTTGGAATGGTAGAATGGTATACACAAAGGCACCATATTGGAAGGGTAATAAGTGGTATTGTAGAGCCCCAAAGTATGGTTTTGGAAACTAGCATTCAAGCTCTGCAATCACTGAATGAGCACCACGTGTATGGGTTGTTTACCATTGTAGAGAGTGCAAAGAATGTTAATGTTCAACAACTTTGGGCTTTGCAATGGATCTAGACCATCGATCTTGATCTTCATGGGGTGAACATGTGGACCATAGAACAGGGGACAAACCTCGTAGTGCCATCAACCTTGGGATATGTGCCACATGGAAGGATATATGGGTATGATAAGATCGATGCAACCCCCCTGACACATATATATAAAGGGCCATGGAGATTTGAAAATTAATGTGCAAGGAAATATTAAGAGTGACATGGCAACGCCAAGTGTTGAGATGTAGGCTCCAAGTGGACACCACTACCACATAAGGGCTAACAAGTGGCATGTCAGGTCAGTAGAAGAATTAATTTTAAAAATAAAACAAGCTTGTAACCAAAATCTTATTTTGTCCATTGTTGGAGCATACAAAGTCAAATTGAGGTAAACTTTCAGATGGAAGTTTGCAGCGACAAGCTCTATAAAATTGTCATTGATGGTAATATTGCATATTCGGCCTTGGAATATCAAAAATTAGAAAATAACATTTTTTAAATATCAAGATAGTACTTACTATCAACAATTCCATGGACAATGAAATTTGTATAATAAGGGATAGGGGAAAGCATGATAAAAACCCATAAGAGTGTTTGGCTAGATTCCAAAGGGTTTGGGACAAAATTGAAGAAATATGACAACATCCACTATTCCGAGACACTTTTTTGCAGTTTTGGAATCTGTAAATGGAGAAAAAGTAACTTGAGACAAGAAATCCATTTTTTTTTCCTATTTGATATTTTTAATAATCTAAACAAATTTGTCCTAGTAAAATTTTTATGGATCTTTATAGTTTGAAAGATAGCTATTTTCACCAGATTTTCTAACTCGCTAAAAAAACAAAAAATGGAAAGTTGATAATTCCAAATTGATGCAAAAAAATGACTAGATTATTGGATCATCGAGTTGAAGATTACTAAGTGTTCACCATCATAATTAATATAAGCAGCCAATATAAATTTTTGTCTAGTTCTAATTGGATTTTCTTCTATAGGTGGAAGAAGTTGGTCTTCAACTTTGATTGCACTAGTTAAAAGTTGTAGAATTTGGGCAGAGATGGTAACTTCTCAGAGCTATAATGTTTTTCTCCAAACTCAAAATTGGGCATGGGTATAGTCGTTGAAAAGTTATTTCAAAGAAGAATAGTTATAGTAAATCAATATTTATAAATATGCTTCTAGTTGTTTCATAAAGTTAAAATAACAAAGACTCTGAGATTGATTAGACAAAACAATTATCTTTGTGCATAATCTCCAAATTACTCTAAACTTGGAGTAAAGGCTATGCGATGGACCATGTGTTTAATAAGGCATAAATAAGCCTAGAAAGTATTGTATATCCTATGAAATGGAACATCCAAGAAAGGATGTTAGATTATTTGGACAAGCAAGTTGATTGCCATTGATGAAAGGGATGACATGTGAATGTGATTTAAGGATGCTAGTGCCTTAGAAAGAATGCATTAATTCTTTGACCATAACGAGGATGTGCAATTTAATTTGCAGAGAATAAATGGAAAAGAAGAGATGTGGTGCTCTTGGTTGCTATAGTTTTCCTTGTGTACAACAAGAGAATGGCTAGAAGAGGCATTATATATACCAACCTAGAAAGAATCTCATTCTAGTTTGTGCAATCCCTTTATCTATTGAGAGAAGGAAAGACAACTAACCAATGAGGGTTATATAATATGAAAGTCATAATGTTTTCATAAGGAAAGGGAAATTGGAAGGCCTAGATGGTAGAGGAAATCTAACAAGATTTAGAAAGCATGTACCCCATGCATTAGATGGGTGAACCATCTTATTGGATAAGATTTATGTATGTTTGGAAGAGTTTCAGGACATGAACCAATAATTTATGTATAAAGAAAATGAAGCACTCCAATGTGAGGAACTACCTTGTGAGATAGACTGGAGCTTGGCCAATAATTTTTCAAAGAATACAAAGAAAATTCTAAAGTTGGATAAGGCTTAAAGGCAGCTCTAGATGAGGAAATGCCCAGTTGGGTTTGGCTACAATTAATCAGGGAAAATGGAGTAGAAAATCTAAAAAATGGATAAAATGTATAGGTAACTCAAGGCATCGAAGGAAGTTGCAAGGGTGTCGGGAACGAGTTTCAACATTGAATTATGCATGTGGCCAGTAAAGGAAGATATGGAAATAAGCGAACTTTGTGCACCCTAAAAGTCTATTTTTTCCTAGAATAGAGTTGTATGTTTTTGAAGTATAAAGTAAAGCTTATGTGTATGAACTGAGTATTTCTATTTGGGTGAGAATATCACAACTGATCATATATGGTGTGATTGACAGAAAGGATATCAAATGGATGAACTATCCTATGGAATTCCATGCTATGTAGAGGAATTGGAAGGGAAATTTCCTTAACTCTTCTCTTGCTACATTGTTTCTATTTCTCTAGATTAAGAATGCCGCTATGTGTAAATAGTGAAGGCATGCGAATAATGATAAATGAAAGAGAGTAAAATCATTGGAATATGTATGCACTAGTGAACATACTAAGAGATAATACGTGGTAGAGTGCATGCAAATATGCTTGTGCATATATGTGGTGTTGTATATTAACTAAGAGTCACATGTTGTTATGCGTGGAATGGGTATGGCATGATAACTAAATGTGGTTGATGTGATTGTATAACCAAGAATGGTTTAGGTCATGGTTGAACATGTTGAACATGTTGATGATGTTATTGCCTAGTACAATCAACCTCATGAGAAAGAATAGGGGCAATAGAATGCTTGTCAAGAGGTTGGTAAAGGGATCATATGAGTTCCCATGAGGCACCAACTGATAAGATAACCTCACAGATATTGATGGCAACCATATAGGTATAAAATTGGTCATGCCAATGTTGCATGAGTGCTAAGAGTGAATTGGGTAAGAATTCCTTCAATCATGATTGATATTTTCATTGATATATTTACGATGAAATTTGAATGCATGTATGTGATTGATACCCACGTGTGGTAAAGGCAGGAAGACTTGGGTATGTAAAGATTGTTATAATCTATTAATGTATTCATGATTTAATATATCATTATTGAGCTAGTTAAGAGTTAATAACCATAATAAATGAATATTTATACTCATGTTTATGAAAATGGACGCCATGTGAGGTAACCATATGAGAGGCCATGTGTTGTTGGACTTGGGAAAGGCTATACCGTTGCAAAAGTATCCAGTGATATCCTTTCTTATGTCAGTATTTGGGACTCAAACCTTCTTGCCAACACTGAGAACACCATAAGAGGAAGAGGGGTTTATAAGGGAATATTGAACAAAGAAAGGAAAATCCTTCTAGTACGCTCGAGAGACTTCTTAAGAAATAAAAGATATATTCTTAATGTTATGTTTGTGATAAAGAAGAAGGCATCCAGATGACTGAAAAAGTGTTCGACAGGTGGTTGGGTGATGTGTTGAGGTGTTGGTTTGGCCCTCCAACTTGTCATGGTGGGCCACATGAGTTGGAATTATGGTATTCTTGAATCAATATAATGGTGCATTGACTGAATACGCATAAGTAAATTATGTAAATGTGTGAGTTGTGATTATGCATCCATGAATATTGGCACATATATTTGATTACATTGTGTGAATGCTTGTTATGCATATATAGTAAATGATATTTAATTACATTTAATATTTGGACCACTAAAAGAAATTGAATTATTGGTATGTTATAATTATGAGATCATTTCATGGGTTGTTGTGAATGTTGCAATAAAATGATTATATGCATAAATACTCATGGTTTGTTTATTTAATTGGAATTTCTATCAAGGAGGACAAAATGCAAGTAAAATTACCTTGAATATGGAAATGAGTGGAAGTCCATAATGAAGATTGGTTTCCATTGCATGCAAGGGCCAAACATTATGAGAAGGATCTCATAGTTGTGAAAACTTTTTTTGTCTAAAACATATTTAAAATTTCTAATTAATTTTTTATGATAGAATCTCATGGTAATTGTATATGTATAATATAGGTGAGATGATGGGTCTACCTAGTAAGGACAAAAGATGGGCACTATAAGATAGAAATCATGGGGAGGATACTCTTATGATGCCATTGGAACCCTATGATATGCCTTGATTGCCACAAGATATTGTTTATTAGAGGTTTTCCCTGGTAGTAAGGCCCTATAAGTTGCACTCTTCTTGCACATGAAAACCTTGAAAAAATGGATTGTTCGAGGGACTGTTTAGCAGAGAAGGGGATGCCTAAGCTTGGAAGGGTGAGTGCGACAAGGAAGAGTTGACTTAAATAAATTTTCTATGAGAGATTCATGTTATGTGCTAGTTGGGATCAAGAAGACAATATATGTTTGGGTGTGTCAGAGAAGACAATGGGATAAATCTTGCACATGGAAACCATCTATAT
>ML787326.1:287808-332072 GCA_009831015.1 Picea engelmannii
AGAGAGAGAGAGAGAGAGAGAGAGAGAGAGAGAGAGAGAGAGAGAGAGAGAGAGAGAGAGGTATTGGGTTGATTTGCATACTTTATCTTGTGTTATGAATATGCATGCTTCAATTCTGAATTTGAAATTCCTATGGATGAGATAATTGTTGCATAGAAATGGCTATGATATTCATGTTTACCTTGATGATTGTTGTAGTTATATGCTGAAATGTTCAGGCCTTAGAGGCATCTCAAGGCAATAAAATAAATTGCAGGACGTTGCTATCTAAACCACTGTCAAATGTTGATTACAATGAAGAGGATAGCATTGTGGATGCAGATAAAGAACAAATACATGGAGACGTGGTCCTATTACTAGAAGAAAAATAACACCAAGGATGATGTTATTCCAAGGGGAGGGCCGTGAATGTAATATCCTAGTTTTTTACCCTTGGAATATAATATGTACAACAATAATACATTATTGTGTGAGGTGGCTTATGTGATGGAATCAATCCATGTGGGATAAATTATAATGATCCCATGTTGTAAATATGTGAAATGTATTGTAAATATTCAATGTGGAGTTCAAGGCTAAGGCTTAACTAGTGAATGCATAGGAGTCCTAGTGGTGGACTAAATTTAAAATGTGTTGCATATATTTTACATGATATGCTTATTTATATAAAAATGAATGTATGAAAAGAAAATACATAATAATATAATATCCACTAAAATGGTTTCTTGAGGGAGAAACAAGGGGACTATGATACCATAAGAGGGGAAGAGGAAAGGGGGTTGTTGGTTGATTTCTCCTTGTCATTGTATTTTGGAGTACCTCTCTTTCTTTCCCATGCTTCCTTATAGCCTTCACATCAATCTTTGACTTGTGGGTGTGTACTAAGTACAAGTGTTGTATCTCTCACATCCTTGGGAAGGGAGAGGGGTCTCATGTCATAAATATGTGATCATTATTATTATTCTACCACTATCATTAGGAAACCATTCATGGGAAAGAGGAGGGGACAAGATCCCATGTTATGGGGGTGATTATCCTTGATTGTGATGCTTGTTATGGGTGGTATGACTATTATGGAAAGAGTTTCCCATGTCTCTCATGTGGTAAAAGGTCCCATGGACAAGCTCCCATGTTATGTGGAAGAGAGAGGGGTCTCATGCAATGAAATGTATTCCATTGTCTTTCCATGAAACTTATGATCATTATGATTATTCTACCATTATAATTAAGCAACCATTCATGGACAAGAGGAAGGGACAAGATCCCATGTTACGGGGATGATTATCCATCATTGTCATGCTTGTTATGGCTGGTATGATTATAGCAAGAGTTTCCCATGTGCTTGTGGTTGGTAAGAGCCCATAGAAGTCGGGGAATCTTGTTGTTGAAAATATGGAAGAAAATGGGATGGTCAGAGAGGGATATCATGCTTGGAATGTCCATAGTAGCTGATAAAATACCTTCATACTTGCAACCTTGTTATTACTTCTCATTGATTACGTTAAGGTTAAGGTTTTTTTTGTCCGAGGTTAAAGGAAAACAAAAAATTGGACTTTTTCTACACACATTGTTGAGCATTGTAAGGGAAGAGTAATATGAGGGACCATGGAGCAGAGAAAGAGTGATTCTTCCTTGTGTTGTGTGGGGGCAATGGAAGAGAGCACCATGGCTACTCTAATTACTTTAAGATGACCCATATATATTTATAGTGAGTAGATGTTTTTCCATGAGATTAATGGGTTGGTATGAGAGACATTAGAGCCCCATAGGAGATTCCTTCACTCTAGTTGTATCATGGTTTGGCTTGGGGTGGAATATTTCATTGATTCCTATGTTTGGGTAGAAAACTACTCCTAAAACTGATTTGGTGTACATAGCTTTATTTGTAGATAAATATTCATGGTTGTATGTTTTTTCCATTTTGATAATGCATTGAGTTTAATGGGTAATGAAAGAATTCATAATATGCATTGTTATTTCTGCTACTATTTTTTATTTACACGTGAATTATGTAATTTATTGATGTTAGAGGTTAAATTTAGACTCACAAAACCTTAATGAGGCTAAGTAACCCGATGGATAGTGTTGGATGGACAAGGAAGGAATTTGGGGATGCCACATGACAAAAGATGTTGTCATTTTAAGATTTTGGTTTGTGGTTTATTACTTGGGATGGGGCAGTGTGATCATGCAAACAACTCCAATTCAAACTCGAGTGGGTATAGATCTCTTATGTATGCGAGGAAAGGTGTTTGATCTTCTAAAATTTGATTTTCCTCCATAAAGCTTTGCAATTAGAAATCTTAGTTTAAGATGCAAGTCCTTTTTAATTAAAATTTTAATTGATAATTAATACTTTTAATTCATTTCTTGTATCAAAAGATTTTCGAATTACAAAGCTCAAACTTTTAGAGTGCATGTTCTTTTAAATAATAAGATCTTAAATGGTAATGAATATTTTTAATTTATTATTGGTATTAAAAGATTTTCCAATTAGAAAGTTTCCTTTAAAGTGAAAGCTTTTGGGTTGATGTGATAACAACCTGTTAATCCATGTTCATGGTCAATTTATTTTGTCTTATTATTATTACCCATAAAATCCTTCCCATGCCTTTATTTTTCTTTCCTTAGTATTTTTCTTTCTTTTTGATCCCTAACACTTAGCCGAATTCAAGCAATGTGGGGCATACCTCTTTACTTTTTCCTGTCTCCATGACTCCAAGTCCGCAAGTCCGTAGGTCAACATTCTTGTGTTATACATTTTGCACCTTTTACCTTTGCGTCCTCCACAATGCACTTTCACCTTTTATACTTTGTCATTTTCTCGAAAGTGTGGATGCAGAGCTACATATTATCCACCAACTTTCTTAAGTCTTCAGGTTCACAGGTCTGGAACTCCACATTCACCAAAATGCACTTCTCACCTTTTTCGTTCCCCAAATTGTACCTTTATCACTTTTGAAACACTTAGTCAAATTTTCATAAAAAGCAGATGTAGAGCTATTCACTACACGACAATCTTTTTCCAAACCCTAGGTCCACATTCTCCAAAACACATCCTTTACTTATTCGATCCATAAAACAACATTTTTCAATACTTAACCATATTTTCAATCTCGATGAAAACTTCCTTACCATTCCTCATATTTGCATCCACAAGTTCGTAGGTCTTCATTTCCGTGTTATACAATTTTCACTTCCCATTCTTCATTTTTCACTCTCATACTTAAAAATTTTCATCTGCCACAATATCAAATCACCACTTCCCATCACATTTATTATCCCCACCACATCAAATGCCACTATTGTAAGCATAATTTTGTTATTAAATTCACAAAGCATTCGTTAAAGCTTGTGATAAATCCAAATCTCATGTAGGCTGACAATATTAAAAGAAATATTTATGATTGATTGAGTTATTAGGATAATACATGGTGAGATTAAATAAAATCAAATATGCCTAGCTGTAAGTATCGAAAATAGCACCACCTTTTGTCAAAAGCATAAAATAATGTCAAGTAATAAAAATGAATTGTATTGTGGAGATACACTAAACACACTTGGGTGCAAGGATCAAGAGTTTCAGTGGTCCAAAGCATACAATTACTACAAGACTCTTTCTCCAGCTGAGAAGAAAAAAAACTTAATTTGGACCTTAGGAATAACATTAGCAGGTTGTGTTTCATAAGTGACAGACTTCAAAGAGATTGTTCAATGGTGCACACACAAGTTTGTCTTTGAAAACAAAATAGTTCAATTCCAAGGAAATCAACCCATCTCTCTAGATCCTTCATCATTCTCCAAAATGCTACTAACACCTACACATACCATGCAATTAAAAAATGAAGAGGTCGACGAATTTATGAAATAGCATAAAGGAGGAGATAGGTTTCTAAGCAATTATTTGGAGGACCCAACCAATAACATCGATGATTCCAATATTGAGGTAACTTCATTGAAATACTCATACAGAGAATTCACATGGTTATTCACCTGCATTATCAATCTAGAATATATTGTGTTTATATCAAGAAATGTTATATATGACATGCACTGTACTTTGCATGAAAAAACCATTATTGATTGGGGTTATCTCATTTGAAATGAAATTTATTTCCAATTGAATAAGCTTAAAAAGACTCGAATTTTTTATATGACTTCTTACCTCATTTTATCCATCGTTTATGGCCATGTGTTTGAATACTTGTCAAGGAAAATACATATTTATTTAAATTTGGAGCGAGTCTATGCATGGTATTCAGTCTTGTACAGACATAAAGCTCAATACAACTTTTACCCAATTCATAACAACGTCATTTCAAAATTTAAAAAGTTGATTTTTGGTCATAGTACATCGAGACTATCCCTAGAAGAAACTACCTTTCTCTCTAGGAAAGGATCTTATGAAATGTTTAAAGAATTTACTGTTATTAGACTATTTGATAGTGAGGAGAAGCCTTTTCTTTTACTGTTCTATGTATCAAATAAAATATTTTCCAAGGAAATGTGCAGACAATCAATACTTGGGTCCATTTCTTCTATGATAAGAGGAAAAAACAATTCATATCCCTACATTGGAAAATTGGGGAATTTACTGTGAAGCATATAACCCACCTTGACGAGTTGGTAGGACATCATGAACAATTGGGCTAAGAAGAAGCTAATTTGTTAATGGTTTTGACCCAAATAACAAATTTATTTCACATATGGAAATGGGAGGGTACTCTTCACATTTCACTAAAGTTGAACAGTTTAAGGAGGGTGTAGAGATATTCTAGATTTCCATGAAATCGTGGCTTACCAAGTTTCAAATGAAATGGGAGAAATAAACAAGACCAATGATGGTCACATAAAACATGATATGGAAGTGACAAATCAAAACACTAATTCACCAACAACATCCCAAAGGAGTACTCCATCGAGAACAAATAATATATCCAACAAAATGGAAACGAGAAAAGCATCAGTTGGAGGGTCAGATGATGGTGGTGATAAAGACCCACCTATTTTTTTTTTTTGGAAAAATATCATGTTGCATACACTTCCATCAAAAGAAAAAGCAATACATTAGAAACATGGTTAAACATACTTGAAACCTAGGAAAGTCCATGCACAATGGATATAGACGAGCTCATTGAAGAACCAAATTGGTCTGCACAGAGACTACTATAAACTAGAGAAATTTCTAATGCCATAATTACCCAAGATCCTGAAATATTTGAGGAGGAATCTATTACTTTTTACCACGTAGCCTACAATCGTGAGACTAAGAAATTATTATTGGAAAAATTCAATACGAAAAATAAAAGGTCATAAAAAAAATGGAAATCTTTAATTGACCTTGAGGGAGTTGCTCCGTAAAAAATTGCAGAATTCCATGGAGCAACTAGAGATGCTTTGAAACAATCTATTGATAATATGGAAAAAGAAAATTCAGAGTTAAAAAGGAGGATAAAAGAGTTAGAAGTTTCCTTTGTATTAGGACCATTGTTTCCCGAACCTTTGAATTCAATCCAAACTGCACTTGTGTTAGAGGATGGCCCATAAAGTAGCAAAAAATACAAAGGCTCATCAAGCTTATTACAAGCTATAATAAAATATGTTGGTGATGCCATATAGAAGAGAATTGATATAATCCAAGAAATCTGGGAGATTTTCCAAAGTATTGCTAGATTTTCATCTAGAATACAAAATTTCAAAGAATACTTGCAAAAGGACTTGGAAAATGATGAAGGATTTTTCAGAGAAGTTGTGAATACATTTTTAGTTAAAGTCTTGAGCTTAAGTGAGGCTCACAGAAAAGAAAAAAAACTTCCTTTGACTTACAGGATGAAGCAGGTCAATGCATGTTGGCTAAGAAGAATTAAAGAATTAAAAGAAATGATAAATGAAACTAATGTTTTGAGAAATAAAAAGAGTGATTTGTTTCTTAAACTTGTGTATCTTACAAAGGAACTAAATGGTCCCAATTTATTGATGGATACCGTGATTTTATCAAAAGAATCTTTAATGGGACAACTTAATGCATTAAAAGTTGCCTGAACAAATGAATTTACCAAAACTATAGACTTTTTTGAAGAGGAAGTTGGAAAATGGTTAGTTCGGTATATCAACATGAATGATGAAGTTGATGACACGTTGTATCAATCACAGGTGAATTCGAGGGAATTTGAAAATCAATTATTTGAAATTAAAACTAAAAAATTAATTATTGTAGCACCTTTAAGGGAGTATATTGAGGAATCTTTGAAAAAGGCACTAATTAGAATTACCGAACTGGAAAATCAAGAAGCAGTTACAACGGTTATGTCACCTCAACCACAACATGCACTTATAAAGGAATCAACTGCAAGAAAGTAAGGGTTACCAGAACTTTCCATCACAGTGAGTCAAGAAGCAACCTTGTTCCCCCTTTTTTTGTTTATTTTCTTCTAAAATAATTTGTCGTATCCCCTTCTATTTCTTTGTATCCTATGAAAACCAAGCTAACCCTTGATTATTTTTCTCTTATCTTCCAGGTCTTTTCATTTTATGGTAAACGTGACCCAATCCCAGTCCTCTTTGAAAAGTGAACACATACTTTTTCTTTAAATACATTTACTTTGTATTTAAAGACTTATATTATTTTTTGAGACTTCGAGAGAACTACTTGGGATACTGCATTATTGTATTCCCAAAGACTTTGGCCTAGATATTGAGTTTCCAAATGTTTTATTCATCTTAATATTTTTGGTGCCTAATGAAATGATCATTTAAAGTTCTCTTATTTATGCGGTCCATTTTTATGATCTCTTTAATGTGGATATTGTTTACTGATGCAGGCACATAGACCCCCCCCAAAAAAATCAAAATTGAATTTTTGAACCTTCCAGAAGACGCAACGTGGCCAACATGATGTTATTTTCTCAAAATCTGGGTAAAGCGATAGGGTTTGTCGTTCATTAGCGTGTAATTGTTTTTTTGGGAAATTAGTTAGAGATTTCTAGAGAGAATTGTGGATCTGTAATGATCCGATCTGATGTTGTATTGTGTTATATATATGTAAGCCTTTGGAATTTTTAAAAATGGCAAGGGACACTAACTCAGGCCAAGAGTGGCTAAGGCCTACAAGTTCCCTTTTGTGTAACATCGAGCTCGATAATGAGATTATGTATTATTGTGTAGTTTGCGAGTTCTAATTTATGTGTAGATCCGTACATGATCATTTGGTTCAAACCCTGCGTGAATGGATGAATTGATATGTTGAACATGTGTGTGAGAGTCCGAGATCTTATGTTACAGGTTGGAGCATGGGAAGTCACATTCCATCGGAGGGAAAAGATCAATTGTTGATCATGGTAGAATCAACGGTGATCCAAGTCTAGGTGATATTGTGGAGGAGTCAATCTGACCATTAACAAAATGGAGATATCAACGACCAATATCATATCATCGGAGCTCGTCACATTGAGATGAAAAATCCACCTAAGGATTGGTGACGATGATATACACCTTTTTTTTATCACCGATGAAGTGGAGGAAAGATTAGACAGTTTGTTGAAAAGGGGAAAGATCAACAACTCTAGAAGGGACTCGTGACAATAATCATTGAAACATTTCTATCCTCGGGAAATTTTTCTATATCGGGACTCGAGTTTCACTTTGATCCCGATGACAATATCTTGGTCGCCGACAACGATATAAATCCCGCATCATCTGGACTACAGTGTCGATACTTTGGTTCTACAAGAAAACATTGACAACGACGATCTAAGCACCTGGTTTCCAGTTGAGGTTCTATGGAGTTAGTTCCAAAATGTTAGAGGGCTAACATATGAAGGTTTACAATAAAGGGAGTTCCTGAGGGTGTCGAGTAATGTAAAGGGATCTTGTGACGTCGATCATAATAACAAAATATGAGGTGCTAGGAAGGAGATTGAGACCTTCGAAAGGAGATGAAGTTCCTATGAACTTCATGAGTGTATTGGATTGGGGACTCCAAGGTGAAATCTAGGGTGCATTCAAGGAAAATTAAGGAGGAGAATTATTGCTGCATGGAAGAATGTTCACTCCAATCCATGGGCCTAACCCACAGGTCCGAGGATCAAATTCACTGATCTTGGAGATCCCAGAAATGGTATTTCATCAATTGGTATCAGATCAAGGAATTTTTTCATTCATGTGAGTGGGTAGATGCATAAGCCAGGGAAGAGAAGAGGATGCTCAGAAGGTTCAAGAGGAGAGAAACCGTGATACCAAAATTCCAAGCTCAGGAGAAAGCTTGATGAGGTATTGGGTAGCAGGTGTAGAGGCTTGCTACAGAGAAAAGGCTTGGTTGAATATCATTGTTAAGCATGTGGACAAGATCAACATTATAATGAATGAGGAAAAAGGAAGACCAGAGTGATGATGGAAAGAAACAATGACGACACATGATCAAGAGATCATGAATATTTTCTAAACTGGGAGTCTAATGCAGGCGCATAGACCCCACCCAAATCAAAATCGTTTTTTCAAACCTTCTAGAAGATGCAACGTGGACAAGAGGACACAATTTCCTCAAAATTTGGGTAAATTTATAGGGTTTGTAGTTCATTAGCGTGTAATTGTTGTTTTGGGAAATTAGTTAGAGATTTATGGAGAGGATCGTGGATCTGTAATGATCTGATCTAATGTTGTATTGTGTTATATATATGTAAGTCTTCAGGCATTTGAAAAAAGGTAGGGGCCACAATGTAAATCAGTTTGAGAGAAGTTAGGGCCTGCAAGTGCCCTTTTGTTTAACATCGAGCTCAATAATGAGATTATGTATTATTGTCTAGTTTGAGAGTTCTACTTTATATGTAGATCTGTGTGTGATCAGTGTGTTCAAACCATGTGTAAATGAATGAATTGATATGTTGAACATGTGTGAGAGAGGCCGATAGCTTATGTTGCAAGTCAGAGCGTGGGAAGTCACATTCCATCAGAGGGGTAAGATCGACCGTTAATCACAGTAGGATTAACAATGATCCAAGTCTATGCAATATTGTGGGGGAGTCAATCCGACCATCCACAAAAGGGAGAGATAAATGATCGAGATTATATCATCGTAACTCATCACATCAAGACACAAACTACACCTAAGGATTGTCGACGATGAGTAGGGGTCAACGATGATATACACATTTTTTATCATCGACGTCATGGAGGAAAGATTCAACAATCTATTGAAAGGGGTGAGATCAATGGCTCTGGAAGGGACCCATGACAATAATTGTCGGGACATTTCTATCGTTGGGAAATTTTTCTATTGGGAATCAAGTTTCACTTTGATCCTGAAAACGATATCCTAGTCACCGATGATGATGTAACTCCTGTATCGTCGAGACTATAGTGAAGATACTCCGGTTCTGGAATAAAACACCGACAACAACGATCTAAGCACCTGGTTTCCAACCGAGGTTTATGGAATTAACACTGAAATTTTAGAGGGTCGACGAATGAAGGTTTAGCACCAAGTGAGTTCCCAAGGGTGTTGATTATTGTAAAGGGACCCTGCGATGTCATTAGAACAACATGAGATGAGGTACTGGGAAGGAGATTGAGACTTGAGAAAGGAGATGAAGTTCCTATGAACTTCATGAGTGTATTGGATTGGGGACGCCAAGGTGAAATCCAAGGTGCATTCAAGGAAAATTAAGGAGGAGAATTATTGTTTCATGGATGAATATTCATTCCATTCAGTGGGCCCATAACCCACTGGCCCAAGGATCGAATTCACTGATATTCAAGATCCCATAAATAGTCTTTCATCATTTATTGTCTTGATGAATGATGTGATGTAAATGTCAACTTCTCATTTATCACACTCATTTGGTTTATCTATAGTGTGAATATTGTATATATGTGGTTTTATTTTAAATATACCTGGTCCCAATCTCAGGTATTATTTTGAATGTGAATATTAGTTTTTATAAAGTCTGGTCCTTCTCAGATTTTGTTTTATCTTTGTTTATGAGAAAAAGAGGAATAACACCTCTCTAAAAACATAGGAGGATTCATATCATCATGAGTTTGAACTTAAGACTGTAAAACAGTCTTTTGGTGATGACACTGGGGAGAGAAATCGATTGGTTTTGTAGACTAGAGTCGAATGACTCAACCCAACCCGAATCAACCAAATTTGTAAATTGGTCTTAGAAATCAACATAGTGTATTACATGAATTGTATAATTTGACAACAACAACAACAACAACCTAGGAAAAACTAGAAAGATCGTGGGAGACTCTTGCTAGTGAAGAAGAAAGAGAAATCACAAGAAGAAAAAGACAAAGAGATGGAAATTAAGAAAAGACTGGAAACATGCAAAGGGCCAATAACAAGAAGTAAAAGTAAACAACTTCAAAATTTTGAAGTTGGAGAAAGTTATAAGACTGAGATAATAGAAATTCAAACAATGGGTGATAGAGAGGGGAGAAATGAAATTCTCGAGAATCAAGAAGAAAGACATGAGATACAAAGAATCCCATTAAGGAGGGTTAGAAATATCCCACTCAACCTTCTAGGGGAACAAAACCAATTTCCTACTCTTCCACAAGGAGTCTTACCAGTATTTTATGGAGATAGAGTAATGGGCCCAAAGAGACTTATGGACCAATTTTTGTCTATGTGTGAAATACATTTAATAGAACATGATGATGTAATGGTGAGGGTTTTTCTATATACGTTGATAGGTCTGACCTATTAATGGTACATGTCCCTTCCTTCTAGGTTAATTTCATCATTTTATGACTTTGTATGTTCATGACCATGTATGCACCCCGAATTGCATATCATACATTTCTCACACAGTTTACCCAAATCCATTGGAAAAAAAGAGAGAGAATAAGAGATTTCAACTTTTGATTTTTCAAGATGTTGAACCAGATTCTAGAAGAGAAAAAAACAAATAACCCAGTTATACTCTGATACTATAAGACTATTATGCCATCCAATGTAAACTATGCTATTAGAGCTTCCCAAATAGAATACGTAGATGGAGTTATGAGTAAAGCAACAAAAATGGAGGAAATTATGATAGAAACAAATGTTGACCCATAGATTATCCTTGGAAAGGTTCAAAGGAAAATGGATGAACTTACTATAACAAATAAAGGAGAATCAACCTTGAAGAATCTGGAAAAGTGAGGAATTGGTGGAGTTTTCCAAGGTGTTATCCCAAATGTAATAAATGATCCAATTACGACCCAAGAAGAAAAGCAAAGATTGGAAATATCTCAAATGAATAGGACCATTCAACAAATGAAAAATGAGCTAACAAGATTAAGGAGATCTAAGAACTTCGTTCCAGCAGATCAAAACCCAAGATTTCCTGCTCAAGAAAAAAGAAGATTTCCTAACCAAGAGAAGAGGATAAGAAATGGTGGTAGAAATGAAGAACAAAGACCAAGCGCACCCCGAGTTCCAAATCCCAATGCTCTTTTATTAGAAGAAATTGTTGAGGATGAAAATTTTGAAGATCTTGACCAAGAATCAAATGTCATCCAAAATGAAAGTTTAGAATTAATACAAATTGATGAAGGGGAATCATCTTTCTACATTTTTAATGAACAAGAAGAGTCTGATATTTTGCAAGAAAATGTTGTTTAGAAAAGAACACAAGCCAACAAGTTTAAATCAAAGGAAGCTCTAGAAAAGAAAAATACCAAAGAAAATCAAGCACAAACATCAAACCAACAAGTTGTTTCTAACCAGACTAATACTCCACAAGTAATGACCTATAATGTGATAAATGATTTATCTAAAGTCGGAATCACTTTTCCTTCTATGGAGGTGGTCAAGATACCCCAACAAGGGGAAAATTTGTTAAGAATACTTGATAATTTTGATACAAGAATGGAAGTAGCAGTTATAAATTCTAAACAACACCAAATTTATTCATCAACTAAGCCAAGAGGAAAAGTCCCAATGTTCTATATCACCATAGAGAATCATGATGTTTTATTGCACAAATGTTTGATTGATAGTGGGGCTACCAACAACATCATGCCTTTGTCAGTCATGCAAGCACTTGGGATGGAATGTACGAGGCAATATGAAAATGGTGAAAGAATATATGCTATTGACTCAAGAAAAGTCCCAACCTATTGGGAAATAAAATATTTTTGATAACTACAACTCCTAATATCACGAAAATATTTACTATTATAATTGTATATCTTTCTCCAACATATGGAGTTGTTCTTGGCAGAGATTGGTGCTCAATGATAGGAGGATATATAATGAATTGATGAGGAATTCTATTGGAATGGGAAACTATGTTGTTTTTTATTCAGAACAACTCACCATTCCAAAATAGAAAAATGAGAATTATTTTCAAGGTTACTGGAAGATGTCCTTTGATGGTGTATGTTCTAAGTCTAGAGATGGAGAAATAATCATTTTTAAAATCCTTGAAGCTGTTATACACCCACATGAAAACATACTTGAATTTCCATGCACAAATAATGAGGCAGAATATGAAGCACTAATTCAAGGTATAATTATTTCCCTTCAAATGAAAGTTAAAAACTTGGTGGTCACTGGTGATTCAGAATTGATTATTAATCAAATCAGGAAGAAATATAAGGTTAAAAAGGAAAATTTAAAATGTTACACAAAAAGGGTGTTAGAACTTATGTATTATTTCAACTCTTTCAACATATGTTTCATTCCTAGAGATGAAAATCAAAAGGATGATGCAATGGTAGTATCTGCATCCCTGTTTAACACAAAAGATTGTCAAGGACAAGGCACTTATCATGTGAAGACTATTTTTCGACCATCAATTCCAGATAATCAAGAATATTTACAAGTTTTTGAAAATGATGAGCATGTGGTAAATTTTCTTATAAACGATGACCCCATAACTAAAGTTGATCCAATCACTACAACAAATCCATGTGATTAGCTTCCTTTTTAGCTCCCATTTTTTCTTCCATTGTCTACTTTAATGTATTTTTCTCCACTTTTGATCCAGGAGGATCTTGGTATCCACCCACCTTTTCCAATTGGATCAAAACAATTTTTTGGCAACTTACTATTTTTAGCAGTCCCACACTTCTAGGGTCATTTTGAGGGCCTAAATGATGTTTTTTCATGATCATGCACCTAAATGATAATTAAAGGCTTTGATTAAGACCCCTAAATGAATCTCCTCATCAATACCTTTCTAATGAGATATCATGCTCCCTAAACAGAGATCATATGCAAAAGTTACGACCCCAGGAATTTGATGAACTAACTTACCCCAACAGGGCCCACATTAATTTTGTTGCTTCATCTCCTAGGGTTAGGTTTTTGGATGTACAGGGTTTTGGAATTCCTGTTTATTGTGAAAATTCCTTAAGAGCCACATTGTACTCATATTCTTGCAAATTAGCATAGCCATCACATCTTTTCTCAAAGATAAGCTGCCACCATTTTAGCAAGCTTGTTTTCAGTTTGTATTTTACAGTTTTCAACATATTTCTTATTTAATAGAAGTCAAGTTTTACTGTATCTCTGTTATTGTTCACCGTGTCTCTGTTTTAATTTTATAAATATTTGGTTTCATTTCATTCCACTCCTAAATCTGGATCAGTGGTATCAGAGAAATCTTCTCCTTGTCATTTTTTTTAATGCATGTCCCCGACGCGGTCAGGGTGTATAGAGTTGGGTCTCAAGCTTGTTTCTCTTGAGCAAAACTGCTCTCGCACGCCTAAGAAACTACCCATGGAGGAGGAAAATAAAGATGACGGGACATGATATCCTTTCAAAATGTTGCTCGAGGAATCCCTTGAACGACATAGGAACGAAATGATGGACAACTTTGTGCAAATACTTCGACGACTACCGACAAGTGACACATCCACCTCAAGTAGAGGCGTCACCCCCTTCAAGGTACAAATCAATTTTGATATTCCTATATTTGAAGGTCAAATAAATGTGGATGTCATAGATAAATGGTTAAACCTTCCAGAAGGATATTTTTATGTCCACAACTTTTTCGATAGAGAAACGATTAAATTTGCGCTCCTCGAGGTCGTCCCCCATGTCAAATATTGGTGGGATACTTTATGTGAGCAAAAGGAAATAGAGGGATCCACTTTATTTGTAGTTTCACCCACTTGGGGTTCCTTCATGGATGCTATTAAGGGACAATACTACCCTATTGGAAGTTAAGATGACTTGTATACAAAATGGACCACACTACAACAGGAAAGAGACCAAACAGTGCCAGAGTTCACCAATGTCTTGCATACCTTGTAAACCAAGCTGGGTATCAAATATTCTAAGTGACATCTGGTGCTCAAGTACCATGACGGTTTGCATAGATACATCCAGACAAAAATGGAGTTTTTGGATATCTCACCCTTGGGCGTGGCCTATTGATATGTCGTCAAAATCGAGCAGAAGATTAAAAAAAAAGAAGTAGAAATTTGGGTCTAGGAACCCCTCACAACAGAAACATGGAAATGGCAGCCCCAACCCATAGAACAAAGGAAAGAGAAAAGATGGGAAACCATAAGATAACCAGTCCAATCCGCAAGAAAATAAGGACAATGGGAAGACAAAGAAAGATATCGAGAAGCGGTGTGACTTCCATAAGATCCCCTGGCATAACACTGTTGATTGCCGCTCAAAGAAGTCATTGGTGGCTGAGGTAAAAGCATATGAATCAGATGCGGGTTCTGACTCTGAGTTAGAACCAGAAAAGGGGAGATGGATCATTGATGTGGAACCTAGTGCCATCGTTTCTACCACCAAGATCCATCCCGGTGAACCTGATGAGCTAGAAGGAGGAAAGCACCTCTTTCATTCATAGATGTGGGTAAAAGGCACTCTGTTGCACTTCATCATTGATAGTGGTAACCAAAAGAACCTCATCTCAGCAGAGGTCTTCAAGTGGATATCCTTGCCAACAACACCATGCCCACAACCCTACACCATAAGATGGCTCCGTCAAGAAAGAGATTTTCATGTTAGCCAACAGTGCCGCCTGTTGTACAACATCAAGCCATTCAATGATGAGGTATTGTGTGATGTTTCTCCCCTTGAAGTTTGTGATGATCTTTTGGGCCAAAATTATTTATGGAAACATCATGCTATATATGAGTATAGGATTCACAATGTTATTATTACTTTGAACAAGAATTTGTATAGGATACGGAGGCAGTCTCACCTAGTGATATTTCCTTGATCTTTGTCAAGCAATGCAGGAAGGTCATTTCTCAAACCGAGAAGTTTTTCTTCTTCATGATTCATTCTTAGAGTGAGTGAAATGTTGCAACCACATCCATGACCTCTGCGATTGACCTCTCCATGTAAAAGAAGCAAGTGGACAAGGTCGTGGAAGAATACAATGACATCTTCGCATCACATACTGGGGTACCTCTACATTGTCAGGTCAAGCATCCCATCGATATGGCCCCCAATGCACTGCTACCCAATGGGCCAGTATATCACTTATCTCTACTAGAAAATGAGGATATCAAGCATCAAATCCAAGAATTACTCCACAAAGAGCACATCTGACCCAACTCATGACCTTGTGGAAGCCCAATTGTGTTCGTGCGAAAGAAAGACGAGACCTTGGGACTCTGCATTGATTATCATGACCTAAATAAAATCATAGTCAAGAACTGGTACTCGATTCCCCAAATCAATAATCTCCTTGATCAACTCAAGGGGGACAAATACTTCAGTAATATTGATATGAAGTCTAGCTACCATCAGGTCCCAATAGAACAAATAGATGTATGGAAAAATTCCTTCAAGTCAAAAGAATGTCTTTTTGAATGGCTGGTTATGCCCTTTGGTTTGACAAATGCCTCAACAAATTTGATGAGGATGATGGACGATATCTCATGGCCTTTCACTAATTATTTTTTGGTGGTGTATCTGGATGACATCCTCATCTATAGAAAGACTTGGGTAGAACACTTGTAGCATATTCAACAGGTTCTGCACACTTTGCGGTAGCACAAACTATATGCCAATGTGGAAAAATGCTCCTTTGGCATGGACAAATTCTATTACCTAGGACACATTGTTGATGCACATGGTGTGCACGTGATCTAGCCAAGATACAAGTCATCCGTGTCTAGCTAGCCCCAACCACGCTCATTGAGCTTTAGAGCTTCTTAGGCCTTGTCAATTTCTATCACAGGTTCGTGTTGGGATTCTCCCATATCACATGGGCCCTTAGCCAAATAACCAGGGGTGGTGGGAAGGAAAAATTTGTGGGGGCATGTCCCAACAAAAAACGTTTGATGATTTGAAGCAGCGCTTGTGCTCAGCCCCAGTTCTTTCATTACTTGACATGCAACAATCCTTTGAGATCGAGACAGATGCTTCATACTATGTTGTGGGCACAACAATCACTCAACAAAACCACCCCGTGGCCTATCATAGTGAGACACTATCAGATGTTGTTTGTAAGTACCCTACTTATGACAAATAAATGTACTCCATTGTGAAAGCCTGTTTCCAGTGGAGGAATTACATTCTCAGGAAGGAGACAATCATCCACACTGATCATAAGTCATTGTAGTTCATGCAGACACAAGGAAAATTGTAGAATGACCACCATTATAAGTGGTCCACATGTTTGCAACAGTTCCACCTCAACATCAAGTATAAAAAAGGAAGTACCAACTGAGTCATTGATTGCCTCAACCGACCTCCAGTCACGACACTCACCACAATGTTAGATTATTGTGACCATGAGACCTCCATATGGCCCCACCTCTATGAGACGAATCCTAACTTCTCCAACACCTAACATATGTTGGGCGCAAACACAATTGTCATTTATTTCCATGTTTTGGACAGGCTGTTGTGCCATCTGGGCCATCCCTGTGTTCCATCTAGCGAGTGAGCAAAGCTGATTTGGGAAGCCCACTACTGTCGAGTGGCAGGAAACTTCAGCGTGGAAAAGACAGTGGAAGTGTTGCAATGACATTTCTATTGGCCAAAACTTCGATAGGATGTCAGAAATTATATTTGGTCTTTCATTGCCTGCGTTATTTCAAAACTGGACACTAAGAAACAAGGCCTATACATTGCTCTACCTACTCCTGACAGGCCCTAGGAATCCATCTCAATGGACTAAATTTCAGGCCTTCCGTCCACCAAGAGGGGAAATGACTATGTTTTAGTGGTTGTTGATTGCTTTTCCAAGATGGCCATTATGGTCGCCTACAAGAAGAGCATCACAATGGAGGCCACTGCCAAGATCTTCTTTGAACGAGTGTGGGTACACTTTTGGATCCAAAAAAATATTATCTCATATTGGGACAATCGGTTCCTCAACACATTCTGGTCAAGCCTCTGGTCACTTATGGACACCAAGATCACCAAACTCACTACCTTCCACCCCAAAAAAGATGGCCAAATTGAGGTCGTCAACTGGATGATCGTGCACATCCTGCACATGTACAATTTTAAGCAGCCCTGCACCTGGGGTGAGAGTTTTCCCTATGTTCAACATAGCTACAACAGAGCCATACATAGCTCAACCGACCACAACCCCTTTCAAGTGGGGTTGGGATTTCAACCATTGGGTCCCATGGATGTTGCACTACCCCTTGTGTCCACCCAGGTAGACTGGTCGCATGCTCCAACTGAAGCTGAAAAATCCATCCGGTTCATTGAGTCGATCCAGCACATCCACCAACAGGTTTAAGATTTTTTATAGAAGTCTAATTCCAAGTACAAGCAATGCCATGATCAACACCGGGTGCCAAACCAGTTTCAGGTGGGAGACAAAGTTTGGTTGCACTTGCAGAAAGAACGCTTTACATGGCCTCATCAGAAGCTTCGTCCACTCCGTTATGGAACTTACACCATCACCAAGGTTGTGGGTGACAATTATTTTGATCTGAACCTTCCCCCCTTCTTTGGTTTGCACCCAGTGTTCAATGTGGACCTCCTTTGGCCTTATTTTCCACCATTATGTGACACCTTGGAGATAGAAGAACAATTGACACAAAAATAGATGAACCCTAACTGCATGGAAAAGGAATCCACTGATAATATCATGGACACACAATTCAAGGGCACTCACTAATAGAGGATCCAACTTTATTAGGTTGTCAAAGCAGGGAAGTTCCTACACCAAGGAAAGTGGCTCACCTGGGGCCAATTTCAATAGAAATTTCCTCATCTGATGGGGGCACTCAACACAATGGAGACAATTTATTCCTAAGGGGGGAGGATTCATCCAAGAGGATCTCATTTTCCACCCACCGTTTCCAACTGACTCAAAACATTTTTTGGACGCTTACTATTTTTAGCAGTTCCACACTTCTCGGGCCATTTTGAGGGCCTAAATGACGTTTTTTCATGATTAGGAACCTTAATAATAGAAAAAGGCTCTAGTTGATCCTTCTAAATGAATCTCCTCATCAATACCTTTCCAATGATCTATCGTCTTCCCTAAACATATATCGTATGCAAAAGTTACAACCTTGTGAAGTTTATGTACTAACTTACCCCAACGGGGCTCACATGACTTTTGGTGCTTCATCTCCTAGGGTTAGGTTTTTGGATGTCTAGGGTTTTGGAACTCATTTTTATTGTAAAAATTCCTTCAGAGCCTCATTGTACTCATCTTCTTGCGAATTATCGTACCCATCACATCTCTTCTCAGAGATAAGCTGCCACCATTCTAACAAGTTTGTTTTTAGTCTACATTTTACATTTTTCAACATATTTATTATTTAATAGAAGTCAAGTTTTACTGTATCTATGTTATTGTTCATTGTGTCTCTTTGTTAATGTTATAAATATGTGGTTTCATTTCGTTCTACTCCTAAATCCGGATCAACTTTTTTGTAAAATTCAACGTTATTTATTGGGATTGCTCTATTGTGGGCATTATTTGCACCGAGCAACACAAGTCAACGCTAAATTAAGTGCTATTAGTGCCTAATTTAGCGCCTAACTTAGCACTTGATTTAGCGCCTACTTTAGTGCCCAAATTTTCACCCTATTTAGTGCCCAATTTAGCGCCAAGTGTGGCTTCCAGTTTAGCTTCTACTTTAGCTTCCTATGTAGCTTCCTAGTTAGCATCCAGCTTAGCTTCCTTTTTAGGTTCTAGTTTGGCTTCCTATTTGGCTTCCATTTTAACGCCTACTATGCCTAAATAGTTAATTTTTGAGTTATTGGGGGTTAAGTGTATAGGGGCTTTTGGGATTAGGGGATTTCTAGATTAAGGGTTACATTTTAAGGGATTAATGGTCAAGGGATAAGGGATTTGGGGCTTATGGGTTAGGTAGTTTAATGGTTAATTGCTTAGGGATTATATCTGGTCAAGGGATTAATGACATCCAATGACCCCACACATAATCTTTGAGATCATCCATGTCTCATTGTCATCATTCATCATTTCCGTATGTAGAATCTTTGTCAGAACTCTCTTGAAATTTCATGTAAATTCGAGTACACCCATCACAAATGTCTTCCATTGACCCCGCACAATGAGCAGTGAATGGGGCCAACTTTGAAATTTCTTCAATCTGTTCTTGTATGCATCGAAATTTGACACGATTAGACTAGAAACATTCCTTGACGGTATGGGAGGGTTTCAAGACTCAAGGATGTATGATGTCCCCACATAATCTTTGAGATCGTCCATGTTTGCAACAACATTCATAATGTATGTCTCATTGTCATCATTCGTCATTGCCATCTGTAGAATCTTTATTGGAACTCTCTTGAAATTTCATGGAACTTCCAATACACCCATCACAAATTTCATCCACCGACCCCGCATAGTGAGCAGTGAATGGGGATAACGTTGAAATTTATTCAATATGTGCATGTATGCGTCGAAATTTTCCATGGTTAGACTAGACAAATTCTTTGATGGTATGGGAAGGTTTCAAGACTCAAGGATGTATAATCTCCCCACATAATCTTTGAGATTGTCCACGTTTGTGTCAACATTCATCATGCACATCTCATTGTCATCATTCGCCATTCCCTTCTATATAATCTTTGTCAGAACTCTCTTGAAAATTCATGGAACTTCCAATACACCCATCACAAATGTCTTCCATTGACCCCACACAATGAGAAGTGAATGGGGTCAACATTGAAATTTCTTCAATATGTGCCTGTATGCATCGAAATTTGACATGGTTAGACTAGACAAATGCCTTGAAGGTATGGGATGGTTTTAAGACTTAAAGGATGTTTGATGTCCCCACATAATGTTTGAGATAATCCATGTTTGCATCAACGTTCATAATGGACATCTCATTGTCATCATTCTTCATTTCCATCTATAGAATCTTTGTCGGAACTCTCTTGAAATGTCATGGAACTTCCAATACACCCATCACAAATGTCATCATGCACCGATCCCGCATAGTGAGCAGAGAATGGGGCCAACGTTGAAATTTGTTCACACTGTGCTTGTATGCGTCAAAATTTGACATGGTTAGACTAGACACATGCCTTGACAGTATGGGAGGGTTTCAAGACTCAAGGATGTTTGATGTCCCCACGTAATATTTGATATCATCCATGTTTACATCAATGTTCATCATGCACGTCTCATTGTCATCATTCGTCGTCATTCCATATATGGAATATTTTTCAGAACTCTCTTGAAATGCCATGGAATTTTTAATACACTCATCACAAATGTCATCCACCGACCTCACATAGTGAGTAGTGAATGGGTGCAACATTGAAATTTCTTCAATCTGTGCCTGCATGCGTCAAAATTTGACATGGTTAGACTAGACACATGCCTTGAATGTATGGGAGGGTTTCAAGACTCAAGGATGTCTGATGTCCCCACATAATCTTTGAGATCGACCACATTTTCATCAACAATCATCATGGATGTATCATTGTCATCATTCATCATTTCCATTTGTAGAATATTTGTTGGAACTCTCTTGAAGTGTCATGGAACTTTCAATAAACCCATCACAAATGTCATCCACCAACCTTGCATAGTGAGCAATGAATGGGGCCATTGTTGAAATTTCTTCAAACTGTGCTTGTATGCATTGAAATTTGATGTGGTTAGACTAGACACATGCCTTCGCAGTATGAGGGGGTTTCAAGACTCAAGGATGTCTGATGTCCCCACATAATATTTGAGATATTCCAGTACGTTTGCATCAATGTTCATCATGGACGTATCATTGTAATCATTTTTCATTTCCATTTGTTGAATATTTGTCAGAACTCTCTTGAGATGTCATGGAACTTCCAATACACTGATCACAAATGTCTTCCACCGACCCCACACAGTGAGCAGTGAATGGGGCCAACGTTGAAATTTATTCAATTTGTGCCTATATGCATCAAAATTTGACATGGTTAGACTAGACACATGCCTTGACAATATGGGAGGGTTTCAAGACTCAAGTATGTCTGATGTTCCCACATAACCTTCGATATCGTCCACATTTGCAACAATCTTCATCATGCATTTCAATCTCATTTCCACCATTAGTCATTTCCTTCTATAGAATATTTGTCATAACTCTCTTGAAATGTCTTGGAACTTCCAACATGCCCTTCACCAATGTCATCCACTGACCCCGCACAGTGAGAAGTGAATGGGGCCAATGTTGAAATTTCTTCAAAATGTGACTGTATGCGTCAAAATTTGACATGGTTAGATTAGACACATGCCTTGATGGTATGGGATGGTTTCAATACTTAATTATGTATGATGTATCCAAATAATCTTCGATATCGTCCATGTTTTCATCAATGTTCATCGTGCATGTCGATCTCATTGTCATCATTCGTCATTCCCTTCTATAGAATCTTTGTTGGAACTCTCTTGAAATGTCTTGGAAATTCCAACATGCCCATTACCAATGTCATCCACTGACCCCACACAGTGAGAAGTGAATGGGGCCAATGTCGAAATTTATTCAAAATGTGACTATATGCATTGAAATTTTACATGTTTAGACTAGGCACATGCCTTGACAGTATGGGAGGGTTTTAAGACTTAAGGACATTATTCTCTTCATCATCGCCATCATCATGGTTTTCATTTTCATCGTCATCATCATCATATTCATCATGACCCAATTTTTCCATCCATTCCAACAAATATCAAACCTGACATACACATCTTTACAACAAACCCTGATGAAGATGCCAATTTCCATGTATTTGTATTTTTCTTATGGCATTCTTCGATATGATTAAACCATGATTCTATTAAGTTGAGACATCCCAAACTAATTTTATAGGGTCCAACATGCATGTGGTTTAGGGATTATATTAGGTGAAGGGATTAATGACATCCATCGACCCTACATGGTTAGCAGTGAATGAGGCCAACATTGGAATTTCTCCAAACTATGCTTGTATGCGTCGAAATTCGACATGGTTATACTAGACACATGCATTGATGGTATGGGAGGGTTTCAAGACTCAAGGATGTCTGATGTCCCCACATAATCTTCGATATCGTCCATGTTTCAAGGGGTTATGGGTTATATGGTATAAAGGTTAAGGTCTTAGGCGTAGGCTTAGTGAAATATTTCAATTTGTTTTAAAATATAAATTAATGAACAAATTTTGGATACATTTATCCTAATGGTTTGGATTTACATTGTTTTACATATACGATATATGTAATTATATTTTTTTAACAATTGCATATTTAATGTATTTTTATTGAATAGGTTCTTCATCCTAGTTCAATCTGAGTCTAACCAATAACTTGACAACACCTGTAAACCATTACCACCCAATAAATGACCACTAACCATGCTAACTGTTATCCAAGTAATCCTAATTTTTTTTGCCAACAATTCATAGCAAAGATTGAACACTTTAAGGATATTGCAAAAGGTAATTTGTATCGACACAAATAATACTGAAGCATTTCAATGTTTGGGCCATAAGAATCAACATTTTTAAAACATGGATTACAAACAATTCTGAAAATTTAAAAGTCTTGGTCATTAATATTATTATCTATAACAATGTCATCCAATGTATCATTGTCAATGTTCATATGTTCTTTCAAGTATTTAATATTATCATCATCCTCATCTTGACCTGCATCATATTCATCATCATTGAAATTTGATTGTAGACCATCTATATTGTTACCAGATGTATTTGGATCATCATTTTCTATACCATCCATATTGACATTGTCTTCCATAACATCATCTAACTCTGGATTGTTGTCTTCTTGTGCATGAACATAACCATATTCAACATCATCATGGATGTCAATTTATTTGATGTTCTCTAATACCTCTCTCTCATTTTGTTTTCCATCATTGTTTTTCTAATATCCACTAATGCATTTTCAGATACATGCCTTAATATTGGATCATAATGTATGACAAATATCCATTTCGGGTCCAAAATATCTTCATAGAAAAATACCTGCACATGAACAACATACATATATTAGACACATGCTAATTTTATTTTATTGATTAATAAACACATATATCTTATTGCAATAAACTATGAATTAATAGATTATTGATCACTTCCGCTTCCTATTTGAGTTAAAGAAATACCTTCTCACAATGAATTGGTAGAACATAAGGCTCATTATCCTCTAGTTGGAACGTCGAGGAATATATAGAAACAATCCACTATGGGTGTCATATCTTTGTGTCCTCTCAAATGCTTCATACCATCTACACTTAAAAATACAATATTTAAAAGAGCGATAATCCAACTCAATAATTTCTTGGATTTTCCCAACATATTGTAGATTCCCTTCAATAATATTCTTATCTTTTGAGCTTGCTTGACTGGATTGCTTGAAATCAACCATGATTCCACAATCAAAGGATCGTCTCTTTACATCTACACTTTCTACATGATAATGTCGTCCATATGCCCACATTGCAGGATATTTCCTCGCCTGTGAAAGACCATTTATTTCAGTGAAAACAAATATAATGATGAATATTAAAATAGTTAATAGTGTCAAAACTGTAAGGAAACAACATTTTGTAAAATTCCAACTATACCTTTCTTTCACATCCTCTACATGTTGATTTCATCTTCTGTTATGTTTGAATCTATACCTTCATATTCTATTTGATTTTGAATTATTTTAGTAACCCATTCTAGTGTGCAATCTTTTCCCCATTGCCCAAGCAGATCAGTGGGAAGTGGAGTATTCCTTGGGTTGGATCTCTTAAATTGTCTCCTTGCTTCTAACACTTCTTCTCTCCTTTTGTCAGACAAATCAATCCATTTGTGCATAAATTCCGTGTGGTACAGAATGTACTTGTTGAGTATAACACTTTCTTCTACACCTATTACATGTCAACATGTTTATTTCAAACTCCAAATGTTATGCTGTCAATTTGAAAAATAAATTACAGAGAAAATTAATGATTGCAAGAAAAACAACCACAATGATCATGAATTTACTTACTAATTTCTACTTGAACACCATTAGATTGTGGTTTTTCAACATCAATAATATTTGATGCTAGTTATTCATCCCAAAAGCATGGCCCATCTTCAAAATCCTTATCAAGGAATTCACATAGGAAGAAAAATGCTTCATTCAATACATACCCTTAAACCATACAACCCTCTGGATGTTCCTTTTGTTGGATATATCTTTTTAGAGTTTTCATATACCTCTCAAAGAAAAACATCCACCTCGTTGATACAACACCCACAAATTAAATGTCATAAACTAGGTGTATAAGTAAATGGACTTGTATGTCCATGAAACTTGTAGGGAGCTCCTTCTCAAATACACATACAATTTCTGCAATTTCCTTCTTCCATATTTGTACTTCACATTCCGGGATATCCTTGGAGGTCACCCACCTAATATACGAATAGTAAATTAGTATGAACCTTTCGTGAAAACTTAAAATGGAATATAATATCTCTATATCTCTCACACATGAACATTTCATACCACATACCTTGTAAATGATGACAATCGACTTATGGCATTCCTTGAGTCAACGATAAAACATGAATCCCTCCTAATTTCCAATGGCATGATATGCTATCAAACACATTTATCAAAGGTCATTAGTAATTTTTCTCACACAACTTAATATCAAAATACATTTAGTACTTAATCAATGTTACCAGTAAAACTTAAATGATGATATATAATACGTTCATAAAATTATGAAAATCATGTGTTTTAAATCCTATGATATGTCCATCAACTGTAAAAAATTTATCCAATGATGACCCATAGTTACTAGGTGTCCTTATTGAACAAATGACATTTTTTAGTTGGTCTAGCTCTTTTTTTTTTCCAAAATCCATGGACCTTCTGCGTATGTTTCATTTTCCCTGTTTGGCCACAAATGTCTTCTATCAATTTTGGTACGCGAAAGAGAACTATCTCTCCTCGAAGATAAGGTGTCCTTCTCTTTACTTGATATATGTTGAAATATAGAATCTGGGACATTTTTGAAGATGTGCATAGGATCTAATATGTGAGATATTAATAGATCCTTCCAATAAGGGAGCTCATAAAATATGGATTTCCTTTTCATTCCTTTTGGCATATTAACTACAACTTGTTCTGGTTCTTCAATTGAATCACCCCGATAAAAAAAATCCTCCCAATCYTTCAATTCAACATATTCATACTTATTAAGCCAATCACCTGGACCCATAATCATGGGAGGGCCTCTATTTTCAACTTTTCCATGAAATTGATTTTTCAAATGATTTCTAAACTTATGATCTGGTGGTAGAAAAACCTTGTTTTTTGCATAAATACATTTATGTGGATCTTTAGAATACCGCCCTTGAAATTGATCTACACATCTTGGACATGCAAATATCCCCTATGTTTGAAGCCTTGCAATTCAATAAGTAATGTTAATAACATCCAAATAATAGTATAAAAGTAAGTATGAAAGTTGGGATGAAAATAAATTATGAGTGTGAATACCTAAATATTTTATCTTACCAGAACAAACACCACGTCCTTGGAAATCATGAATAGTCCAACATAGCACACCATACAACATGAACGACCTATTTGATGGAGGACGTGATATGTCATACATTCTTATGCCTTTCCATAACAATTACATATCATCAATAAAAGGTGCAATATAAACATCCATGTTTTTAACTTGATTTTTTCCTAGAACAATGAGAGTCAGCATAAGGTGCTCCTTTCTAACACTCATCCATGGGGGAATATTGTATACTATCAATTGCACAACCAAAACCTAATACTATGTGGTTCATCTTTGAATTTACTAGGCCATTTTTCCTCTACGTGTTTCATTGTTTTGGAGTCGGCCAAAATTCACATGAATCCATCTTTACTCCTATTCTTTGCATGCCAATCCATCAATTGTGCAAGTGACTTGCAACAGAACATTCGTTGAAGTCTAGGTATAATTGGAATGTGATGTAAAACCTTCTTTGGAACTGTAGGACCTTGTACATTTGTACGATATCTCTTCTCTTTGCATACAGGGAATTCTGCCTTTTTTTTATATTCATATATGTATAAAATGCAATCATTTTTACATGAATGAATTTGCTTATATTCAATCCCCAACTCAACCAACAAATGATGTGCTTCTATGCAAGTTGATGGAAACACATTCTCTTCAAGGAATATTTTAGTTTTTAGTGCCATGTAAGATTGCCAAAGATTAAATCAATTGAATGTTTGACTTATGATGAACATGTTTGATATGTCCATCTATACTAGGATTGTTTATATAAAATATATGGTTTTAAAATCCCATTAAATAAATATAAACAAATTTGATGAATGTTTATGAATTACGTACACCAATTGACAATGCAAAGTAAGAAATACATTTCAACTCACTTCAGTAGGGTAGTCAATCCTTTTCCTGACCAACCAAATAGTGACTTGATTTCTAATAATATCAATGTTCATGAAATTTTTGAGGTTCTACTTTCACCCGATCTGAACATGAGTGTCTTTGCAGCTTGCTTGATTGATTCTTCCAGGTTCTTATCATCAAGATTACATTGGTGGTAATTGCCCCTGCTATCATCGTTATTGTCAACCAATTGATCATTATCGTCATCATTGTTTCCATCCCCAAAGAAACCTATAATCATCTCATTCAATCCTTCTTCATGCACTGCATTTTCACTATCATCATCATCATCATTAAATCTATGTGGCATGTCATCAAAGTATGCTAATCTCATCAGCTCTTGAAATTTATTAGTTGGTAGTATTCTCTTCAATGTTTCTCTTTTTGCCTTGGTATGGTTTAAAGGATGGTTTGGCTCATCCTGTCCAAATATTAATAACCCAATTTGATCTTGGGTATTAGTAGGTGTATCATCAATATCTTTTACCTATCAACAAACACAAGCATTATTTAATGTTTGGAAACAATTGTAAAAATCATAATTGTATCAATTTCAAAGAAATATAATCAAATATGTCTTAACCAATAAAAATATAGAATGTATGAACATATATACATCAATTGAATAACAAAACATTATTTTATAGACTACTTTTTTTATACAATAATTTAAAATAAAACACAATTTTGACAACATAGTTTATAAAATGTCAATTCACACTCATTGATTATTCTTGGGTTTTCTGCCCTTAAGAACATCCTTAGGGAGACCTTGTTCTTCCCTTTTCTTTCACGCAAGAGTGTGTTTTAAGAAGGGGTAATTAATCAATAACTCATCCCCAATGGTAAGGTCCATAATAGCCTCAACCATTATCAATCTATCAACCTCTCTTTCCATATCTCCATCTTTATCATTTATAACTTCAACAAATTGACAATTCTATCTTACATTAGGGTCCCTTCCCTTACTATTATTTATAAAACCCACAATATTTGTGTGTGTATGCACGTTCATATATATACATAAGATGACCTCTATTCATTTATTTTCCACTTTCCAATTGGAGATGATGTGTATACATATTCAAATTTAGACCATATGCTGGCATGCTAGGCTTATATTTTGCTAGCCTTCTCCATTCACCACTGTAATATGACGAACCATAATATGACCTTAATATCCTAGTGGTTTGTTGTGAATTGTTTCTATGTTTAGATCCCACATGGACATTTTGGACAATAAAGAGGCCTCGATTTTCTCCATGAATATTGGAGGGTCATATCATGTAGTTGTATCTCCAAAATTGAAACACCTCATACACTCTAGGTAGTTGTTGATCACTAGGCCAAGCACAATATAGTTGACGATCAAATGTCTCTTTGTAAATTTATGTCAAACTCAAAGACAAATCATCATCTCCATCACATTCATTCTCAAAGGGTATGTAGTCCACTTTTCCCTTATCTTTAAGCAAATTATGCATCTTTAAATAGGTTCTTGTTGTGTTACTTGTTTTCATCAAATACTCATCTTCAAAGTTGGTATATGTGCACATATTTTTTTTAAATGTATCATATGATTAATGATCATATCCCTATAGGTTAGAATTCAGTTCTCCAGTAAACTTTAAACCAAGAACTTTATCCTGCAATTATTCATTAAGAAAAAAATAAATTATTTAAATAATGTAAACAATGTTTAAAATAAGTATACATATTATTTATATCAAATTGGAAAATTCCTTACCACAATTCCTATTGGATTTGAATTGATCTTAGGAGGCATACTATCCATTGGAAGCTCATCATCTATGTAATGTCTTTTAACAATCGCTCGTTTGAATTGTTTCTTTCCACGACATACAAAACATCCACAAACAACAATTTTCTCAAAGTATTCATCTCATGTACTATAGTCCTGACCAACCTCTTGTTCAATGCAATCATTTGTTGTGTCTACAGGATCTATTGTCATATCCTCTTCCACCCACTTTCCTCTATGTGATTTAACAATTTTAGGTCCACGTCCACGTACATATCTTTTTATTTTGCTATTTGAATGCTCATGCTCTACATTTTCTCTGATATCCATCTAAAATAATCAACAACATGTAATAATTTATGTCAAGATTGGATAATACACTATAAATTTTAATAATATTGTGAAAAACGATGGACGTATCACAAAATTCTATTAGATCAATTTTTCCTAAGTTAAGTCAAAATTTGAGTACTTGATGTCCCACGTCAACCGTTGTGTCCTCATTTATATGACACGATTTGTTTCCATGGCCTCATTTGGCTCCTGTAATACAAAACATAGTCAATAATGTTTAGTACACCAATTATATCATTTCAACGAATATTCTATCCAACAAAAAACACCACCTTAGTCATATATTTGACATATTGATATCATGTTTTGGAGTTGAAAAAAAATAATTTTTACGACCCTAAGTATATACATCAAGCCAAAATTTCAACAAGAAAAGTATCCAACAAGAAAAGTATCCAACATTCCATCCCACATGGCCACCCTAATTTTCAAACTTTTCCCTTGATCATAGAATCACATTTAATCACCGTTCTTGTGCATTTTCAACCAATAAGTTTGACCTCAAAGGCCTCATGGAAAAAAAATGACTTTTTCTCCTCTATGTTGTAACATTTGTGAATTTATAGAGACCTTCCTCCTTTGGTTGAGGTTTCTTTGTTTTCTTACCTTTATTGTATCTGCAGATTTCATCGTCATATCCTCTTCCACCCACTTTCCTCTCTGTGATTCAGTAGTTCTACATCGTCCACGTCCTCTTTCCATGAGCTCCTCTGGATCTTGTTACACAACAATGACAATAATTTTTAGTACACCAGTCAAATCCATTATCATCTAATAAGTTATGTAAAATAGGGCCACAAATCAAAATTATCTTGGGATCAAACAATAGAACACGAGGAAAGAAATATGATGGTAGTATGAGGGAAAGAGGCATGCAAGAAGACAATTTACATGTATAATTTCAACCTATTTCATTCACCATTACTCCTTTAATCGCTTTCCCTTTCATGAAACAATCACAACAACTATGGGTTCAAAATAATCCATCTTTCATTTCATTACAAAAATATCCATTCATAAAACTTGGTTGCAGGCACTCAAAGTCAAGCCTACAATACTATAAACATGTTGAAGGAAAAGTTGATGCTAAACAAACTCAAACTTATACCTATATTCAAATCATGGGATATCATTAAAATTTGAGCTATGTGTGTATTCAAACAAATCAATTAATCCCACCATAACAACACATTAAGAGTTCGACACTATCTTCATACATATACAACCTTCATTATACATAAAAGAGGTGCATTCAAATTCCAAAATTAAATGCAACTGAAAAATCTATGACAACCGACTACAAGGGACATCTTATATGGTTTTAGATTATTTTGTGAATAACAAAATATCTCAAATAGAATATTTTCATGAATACATGAGGATTGAAATGCATATGCACTACATATTACTATGCATGCTTCAACAATATTTTAATAAATTACTATGCATTGGAGGATTTTGAGTTGATTGGTGCTTTTTGCAATCCTTAGTGCAATTTCCATAATCATGGCATGGATCATTTCAGTTTGATTGGAATTTCTTATAATTAAGAACTTGTATGTAGATCGATCCTTCCAAGTTGAATTGAATCACTTCAAATATGCCCTTCTCCAAGTCGAAATCCATATAGATGTGAACCCATGAGTATTATGTCATCTTTGGATCCACCCTATCAATGTACTAACCAAGGGAGATTTTAATTGTAATTAATTTTTGGTCATGCCAAAATATTAGTGAGAGATTATGCAATAAGACCCAGTGTTGGCGCAGGGGCAGACCCAGGGTTCAACGCTACAAGAGAGCACAAAAAAAACCCTAACTACCGGCCCTTTCGACAACAACTGTGAAGCAGATAAAGTCTCACCCGAGGTAGAAGCAGGGGTGGTTGCAGGACTCAAGTGTCTGCAACCTAAGCTGGGACACAGATATGTGATTATATCGCTTACAGAGCACTTAGCATTGATCATTCATCAATATTAAACCCTTATTATACTTCGCAGATAGCACAAAGCATCGCAAAATTCACTTAGATCTAAGGTATCTTAGTACTTAGCAATAGTAAAAAAGATCATATCCAATAGATCAACACTAAGCATCTTCATACATATCAGATCTACTATTCATACACATCTAATGAAGCATAAATCATAAATAGATATATATAAATATATCATAGAACTTAGCAAATAATCACATCACTGCATCAGAACAAGGAACAAAGCAGACAACACAGGATTTACGTGGTTCACCCCCACCCTGGGGCTACGTCCACCAACTCTTCTTCTCTATTATCGTCGGCCAAGCAGTTACAAGCACAGAGCCACCAAACCCTGCTGCGCACAAGACAAAACATCTGCGCAGCTCGCTAGATCCTTCTTCCTTGCGTTATAGCACAAAAGCCTTCTACAACTTCTTACAGTAACTTGCACTCAGCTTCTGCAAGTCTCATATAGGCACTAAGCTCTTATAGACCTTACTTGCACTTAGCATACATCACATAGACATACTATTCGACTCTCCCTCTTACATTGCCTATCCTTCTATTTATACATACAAAATGGGCCTAAGCGTGGGTAAACCCATGGGCCGACATCCCTTTCCCATTACATATTCTCAGAAACCCAAAAAGGGACCCAAAAGTGGGCCGAGATTCTGCAATCTCCACTTCGTCTGGCACTCCATATTCGACATACTTTCGAAGTCCCAAAAATGGTCAAATATGACCAAGTGTTCTGAAAACTTTGTCAAGGGCCAACAAGCCCCCAACACTCACCGGTGACTCGTCCCGAGTCACTCTGGTCTGAGCAATTCTGCCTCGAACGCCTTGAAGCTTCTTCGACCTACTGCAATGCTACAACCTCTTTCTTAGTGAACTCCTAGATGAGTGCGTAATTGACTGGCCCTTCTAGGCGTTGTTCTGCTGTGATAATGACCTGTTTTAGCTCGACTCCTTAGCTTTCAACTTCGGTGAACAGTTGGAATACCTTCTCTTGCACTAGTTGAAGTCATTGAGAGACTTCCATCACTTTGGTCTGGATCATGTGGATCTGTTGCTAGGCAGTGCGTTGCTCTGGAAACCTCTTCATCCTTTCGACTGGTGACAAGGCCTTTAGCTGCGCCTGTAGTGCATCTGTGTGCTGCTTTGCTTCTTGGATCTGCGACTCCAATTCTTGTAACTATGGATTCTCCGTGAGGTTTTCATAAGTCTGAGCACTCCTAGAGATCAACTACTTGCACTCCAAGGCAAGGGCTTTCATTCTGTCAACTGCGCTACGAGCAATTGCCTCTCTTAGGTCTCTGATTTCTTGAGGAGTCTCGGGAACAGTACGAAGTTCCAGGTCTGCGATGCGCTGCTGAAGCTGCTAGATCACTTCTTCAATTTGTGCCACCTGTTGTGGGATTCGTTCTTCATCTCTCACTTCTATGACAGTCTCATAGCGAAGTGCTCTGTTGACCTATTCCTTTACTTCTAGTTGCTCTGCGATCAAATGCTGCTTGCTCTGCTTTCTCTTTGTCCCACTGTACTTGAAGAGCAAGTTTTTCTCGTTCAGCAGCACTGCGCTACTCGACAAGTAGTCCCTGTACCTGTGTCAAAGCCTGGGTGGCTTGCGCTATCTCTTCCTGAGCTCGTCAAAGGCGAGCTTCAACTTTATCAGCGATCTGGTGCAATTGGGCTAGCTTATCTCTTGGTTCTACTGTTCCTGCTGTCAGAGGCGTAGTGGAGACTGCGCGGTTAGACTGGAGTGCATGTTGCACTCCTTGTAGTTCAATATCAATATGATTATACATCCGCTCTTGCTTCGCCATGGCAAAGTGCCCTATGTCGTTGTTCTGATATCCCGATGAAGCTCCAATTCCGCAAAGTTTCTTTCTGCGAGGTACCCTCTGGAACCTGTTGTAACTTCTCAATCTTGGCCTTCTTCTTACTTAGCTTCCTAGCCTTTTTCCCCATGAGCTTTGTCTCAGTGGTTCTTTTCCCATTCTGATTCTTATTTTCCTTGGGCATAGGCACTTCGCGCTGCTGATATTCTTTCCTAGGATTTAGGTGTATCACTTTATCTGGGGTAGAAATTTCAACCTTTGGTATGTCTTACGATGTTCCTGTAGCTCCGATATTTGGGCTTCTAGTGTCAGATATCTTCGATCTGTTCTTCCGTTCTTCAATCAAATGTGCAATCTTCCGGGTCATGAAATATTTTAACTCTTGTCTCTTCTGTTCTAAGACTTATTCTTCTTCCTTCTTTCTAGCTTGATCTCTATCAATCCATGATTTTCCAAGTAACATAGTAAACGGGGTGTTGTCCTCAATAAATTTGATAATCTCAAAATCTTCTATTGTTGAAGTTCCATTGACATTCATAGATATCTGAGTGAGCCTCCCACTTAGGTTTACCAGTTTCCCTCTGAATAACCCCATTCCTCTTAACGAAGGAATCATAACAGGCCTCCCTATAATTTCCCAAGTTCTCTCTGTCATAATATTCATCTGTGTTTCTTCATCCAAAACACAGTCAATGTCGAAGTCTCCTATTCTTGCCTCGATGCATTCTTTTTCTTGAAAGACCTCTGATAATCTAATATGTCGGTGGTCATTCAAGGTGCCTTTCATCTGTAGTAATATCTTCTCTGATTCTTTCTGGGGTTCTGCTATTTCTGGATCTTCTTTAGGTTTTTCTTCATTCAGATTCATTCTTTCAAGATTAGCAATCATTCTAGGGCAATCCAACACTTCATGGTCCAAAGCTTTGAAACATAGGCAACTAGATCTTCCACCAGGGCATTCCTTAGCAAGATGTCTTGGTCTTCTGCAACTGTAATAGAGGGTTAACCCTCTCTTTCTTTTAAATGATCCCCAACCTCTTCTTTACTGTGCACTAGGATCGTGGTAGCTAACCTGCAAAAAATTCTTTCTAGGATCTTGCATCCATTTGTTAGTCCAAGCATTCTTTCTATGCATAGGTATAACATATCTATCATTATGCTTATCAGATCTATTCATATCAAACTTTATTTCATTTATTAATGCCTTAGTTTTTAATCTAGGACAAAATCTATCAAACATACCTAGATCCATGCTCTAGAAACAAAAAATTTCCACTTATCTTACTTCTACAGAGCACAAAGCTTCCAGATCTAAGAACTTTGAACTATTATTACCTTTATTAGAGCACAAAGCTTACATATCTTACCTCTTTTCTTCATAAACTTCCACTTTTACCTTTCTTAGAGCACAAAGCATTCAGATCTTGCTTCTTTTCTTCAGATCTAGCCTTCTTTTCTTGGCACAAAGCTTCACAGGTCGAGTAAAAAGCTGCGCACTAGGGAAACAGATCTACGCACAGAGCTTCCACAGTTTCCAATTGAATCTTCGCACAAAGATTCTTTTCCCTTAGTTCCCAGCAATCACAGTTTCAGGTCCCGACAACGGAACCATTTGTTGGCACAGGGGCAGACCCAGGGTTCAACACTACAAGAGCACACCAATAAAACCCTAACTACCGGCCCTTTCGGCAACACCTGCGAAGCAGATGAAGTCTCACCCGAGGTATAAACAGGGGTGTTTGCAGGACTCAAGTGTCTGCAACCTAAGCTGGGACACAGATCTGTGATTATATCGCTTATAGAGCACTTAGCATTGATCATTCATCAATATTCAACCCTTATTATACTTCGTAGATATCACAAAGCATCGCAACATTCACTTAGATCTAAGGTATCTTAGTACTTAGCAACATTAAAACAAATCAGATCCAGGAGATCAACATTAAGCATCTTCATACATATATACTATTCATACACATCTAATGAAGCATAAAGCATAAATATATCTATCTAAATATATCAAATCACTTAGCAAATAATCACATCACTGCATCAGAACAAGACACAAAGCAGACAACACAAGATTTACGTGGTTCACCCCACCCTGGGGCTATGTCCACCAACTCTTCTTCAATATTATCGTCGGCCAAGCGGTTACAAGCACAAAGCCACCAAACCCTACTACACACAGGACAAAAGATTTGCGTAGCTCGCTAGATCCTTCTTCCTTGCGTTATAGCACAAAAGCCTTCTACAATAACTTGCACTCAGCTTCTGCAAGTCTCATATAGGCACTAAGCTCTTACATACCTTACTTTCACTTAGCATACGTCACATAGACATATTATTCGACTCTCCCTCTTACATTTCCTATCCTTCTATTTATACATACAAAATGGGCCTAAGCGTGGGTATACCCACGGGCTGAAATCCATTTCCCATTACATATTCCCAAAAACCCAAAAGGGACCCAAAAGTGGGCCGAGATTCTACAATCTCCGCTTCGTCTGGCACTCCATCTTCGACAGGCTGTCGAAGTCCCAAAAATGGTCAAATATAACCAAGTGTTCCCAAAACTTGGTCAAGGGCCAACACCCAGTCCAACACCATTATGGTTCTATCAAATTTAATTGTGATTTACTACCTGCTATATGACATGTTGTGCTCTTATTTACCAACATCACTCTTAATGAGGATTTTAAGTGTGATATTTTTGTGGAAAAGTGGAATGTATGCAAACACCCTTTCTAACAGTCTAATAAACCTATTGATTTTTTCCTTGCACTCAACCCTTTTTCATCACCCCACATAACCCTAAATTCTATATTTTTCACCATACCTTCACACAATGTGATATCATGGATTTAATTTCCTTGCAAACTCTCTATGAATTTATGTTTACATGCTACAACCATAGCCAAACCTTCACCGCCAAAACTAGATCTCCTTGACTTAGACAACCCCTCCAACCGTTATAAAATTCTTGCCTCAATGACCACCACTTCCCCAACCACTAACTCCTCTCTCTACCATCACAATTGCCAAATCAAACAAAACATATCCCAATTGATTATTGACGATGGTTGTGAATGAAATATCACATTCCATGAGCTAGTTTATGAACTTCATATTCTTTTTATACCCCATCCTCAACCTACCATCTAGGATGGGTCAACATTTAGGGCACCTTGATCCTCATCACACAATGCCACCAAATTACCTTTTCCATTGAACACTATATTAACTCAATATATTGTGATGCAATTCCACTAGAATATAGATATATAATCTTATGATATCCTTGTTATATTAATCACAAACCATCCACGATGGGAATAAAAAAAAATATACTAATGAGCTCCTATGTCAATGCTACCAATTATGTTCTACCACACCTCCTTATCCTTACAAACCCCATTTATTAATATGAAATATTGTTTTTTATCAAACCTTACTCAACTACTACCTTTATGTGTCATTCAACAACTCAAGGTAGATAAATTCAACAAGCCTCCTCCCCCTAGAATCCAAGCTATTCTAGACACCTACAATGATGTTTTCACTGTGCCTCATTTCCTACCTCCACTATTACCCATCCACCTTTCTAATGATCTCATTCCATGCGTTTCCATTGCTAATTACCCCACCTACTACTTCTCCATGGTTGAGCACAATGAAATTGGGAAACTATTTTAGACTCGTCAATGAAGGCCAAATTCAACTAAGTACCTCTTCTTGTGGCTCACTAGCATTTATTATTCCAAAGAAATAAAAGAATGAATGTAGGCTGGTAACAAATTATCATGCCCTTAATAAGGTTACAATAAAAAAATCTATACCCTTTTCCATGTATCAATTATCTCTTTAATCAATGTAAGGGTTCTTTGTATTTAACCAAAAAGAATCTCACCTTCAAGTATGATCATACATGAATTAATTCATGTGATGCATTAAAACACTTTCAAAACCAAATTTGATATATATGAATGGCTTATAATGCCATTCAATCTTAACAATTCTCCATCAATATTCATGAAAATTATCACAACTATTTTTAGATCACATTTGGGACATATTATTGTGATATATATTGATGATATTCTTTTTTTAGCTAGACATGGGATACCCATATTCAACATGTGCAAATTATGCATGACCTCCTCCACACTTATCAATTGTAAGTAAAGTCTAAGAAATCATATTTTTTCTAGAATTCTATCTCATAATTGGGGTTTCCTATTGCTCAATCTTGTTTTTCAAATGTGAGTTCGTGGCTTCACTCAATGGCCAACTACTACTTCAATATATGCCCTCAAAATTTTCCTTGGTGGTCTCATTTACTATTGGACATTCGTGCAACACTGCTCTCACCTTATTTACGCCCTGCATAATCTCTAATTCCAATCTCTAAGTTGGCCCTTGTCTTAAGTTAAATTTTCAATTGTAGAACTTAAGAGGTGGTGGCCTTGCTCACTTGTTAAACTCCTAGGGCAACCAAACCTAGAAACAATATTCTAAAAAATAACTTGTGTTGTAGTATTAATTGAACAGTTTTAAGTAGGTGCATGATCTTTTAATTTGGTAAGATAGGAAGTTGCAATAATAATATACTTATCTTTAGAGTGCCTAGGAAGGGGGTCGATGGGTCCCATATATGCTACCAAAATACTCCACTATACAACTAATAATTAGGCACATGCACTAAATATAGTAGTTAAAGAAATGTGATTCAACATCACACTTGCACATATCACTTAACATAAGAGGTTTATCTTTATTTATTTGTTTAATATTCTAGTACAATAATGACTTTTTGGAAACATAGATAAATAGAGGACTAGCCATGCATGTTGAGTCATAGTCTCTCATCATTTAATTGGGTACCTAAAATTGGTTTCTAACTGATTTCTCTACATATTCCTTTTATATTTAATGCAACTCATCCTTTTATAACATTTGGACCAAAAATTCACTTGATTCATAATGTAAATTATATATTGTTTTTCACCATTAACATCAATTATATCCATATGTATAAACATCACTAATGCTTTCTTAAGTGAGTTCAAAAAGAGAATTGCAAAAACTAAATATAGTTCAACTTCAAATTATTTGAATAGAGTTTTCTACATTGACATTTGGTCCAAGTAAGGCTAGAACAAATAAGAAATATCTATGGATAAGAATGAACATATGCATGTTGATGTTTGCAATAACTGATTATTCTTTCATAACATTCCTTCTGTGAAAAAAAAAGTCATAATCTTATACATTAATCATGAATTATTTATGTTGAATTTAATGACCACAATTGTTCCCATTGGATTCTCCTTACTTTGAGAATCTCTACTATTTCTTTTTTTTGGGTAATATTATCTTGCCTTATCATTATTGTCTAGAAATTTGCATGGGTTAAAAGGACATTCATTCTACTTGAAAGTTAGCTAGACATAAAAACCATGTTAAAACTTGTGTTGATCAACTAGGCTAAAAAATTGAGATGTCCTATGGCATGATTTTGTATGATTTACATATATCAATGAAAAATTTAATTATATAAAATGAATTCCACTGATAGTGTCACATGTTTGTTTTATTTTCAAGAAAAGTATTTGGAATATGATGATCCATAATTTGTTGAGACTAACAAATCAGAGGGATCAAATGATGTTGATGATAATAAGCAGCAGTAGCAGGAGGTTTATGTTGTTGTTGTTGATGATGAAACACAATGCATTGATTAGTGGTAAATGCAATTCCATGCAAAATCGGTGCTAATGTTGATGGAAACCCCAACATAAAACTCAGTGCAAAAAAAGGCACATATTACAAAATTTGATAATGCACTGACTATAACATTGGGAAATGCTTCACCATAAAAAAAATATAAATTTTGGTGCTAAATCCATGTTTTCTTATAGTGTCTTAATGATATTCATAGTTACTTTTTTAGACTTGTCATCTTTGATTTTGTTTATTTTTAAAATAGAGTTACTTTACTTGTTGGTTTGAAGTCTTGTTATGACTACCATGATGGCTCAATTTCTTACATTCTTACTGCTGCAAATTTACTTCCAATATTCAATTTAAATGACATCATGCCAAAGGACTTGAAGTATAAGACACTTGTTGTGGAATTCATGGTGGAGACTTAAATCTTGTACTAGAAAGCATAAATGATCACTTGCAGAATTTGATAATGAGATTGATTACAGAGTTCAACTAAAATTTCCCCAAACAAGGATGGAGAGGATTTCCAAAGGAACCCTCAAATTATTTTTTGAGGTGAATCTCAAAGATAAGGTTATTTGAGAGTTTAAGTGACAAGGACAAGTTCCTCTCCAAGGATCTAATCCATACATAAATCATATTTATCAAATCACATATTAGGAATGGACCCTAAATTTGTAGGTTCAATGTCTTTTAGATATTTTAGACTAGTCAAAGGAGACAAAATATCCAATCCCCTTCCAGAAATTCATAAATCATCTAAAAACTGAAGATCAAGATTACAACTTTTTTAGAGACAATTCAAATATGGGTTGACAAGGCCAAACAATTCTTTTGTTGAAACCCATGGGAAGATGAAGAGAATGTACATTGTGCTATCTCATATTTGGAAGGCATTGCATAAGAATGGTGACACAACATAGATTTAAATATCCAATAAGGTAACAATATTGTGACTGCAACATTGGAAGAGTTAACATCTATGATTCTAATGGTGGCACAAAATATATTTAGATATCTTGTAACATCCCGCTCTAGTGCACAATGAGAAAACTTATTCTTTGAGGACACTTGCGTGCAAGTGATCCAAGTCATTATACTATGGGTTGTTTTTATTATGATTATGAGATATTGTGGATTTGATGATATGTTATTTTGTTGTATTTACATAGACATGTGCTATTGACTGGGTTGTCCTGAGTGTGTAGGACTCTGAACGTTGAGGATGTCGAGGCATCGATGAAACCCCTTGGACTCCGGATCGAGTCAGGGAGTGGACTGTTGGGGTTTAAATGTTGTTGATGTGACATATGTACCTATGATTAGATATTATGACATTGATTGTTTTTGTTGACATGATTCATTGATGAATGCAGGATGACGATAGCTTGTCGACCTAACTCACATTTGGAGTAAAGGGGTCACACACGACAACCAAAGACATTGAGGGAGAGGTGTGGTAGTAGCCCTGCCACAACCTACTAGCATTCCTGCCGTGGCTCGAATTGTAGGTTAACGATTACCTAGTTCGAGAAGACCCACGATGTCATGAGGGTAGATTGTGACAATCGCTCGCGATGATTCTAAGGGGCGCGCAATAAGGCAGGGGCCTTATTCCTTAGAGGCCCTTAGTCTCCCACAAGATCACCTGACATAGTATTGACTCCAGGGGTTTGACGTCTACCAAATTCAGTCAAGATGCGAGTGGCACCCTTGGAGCATGTAGTGTTGACATGTTTACAGGAAGAGTGTGCTTGTCATTGATGGAAAGAACAACAACGATGATGGAAAACAGGAAATCATCGATGATAGTACCGAAAGAAGTCCTCTTTTATGAAGATAGAGCTCAGGAGGAAAAGCGAAGATGAGACATTTCAATTGGTTTCACAGGAGAAAGTTCGGAGGCTGAAACCTTTGAATACTTATAAAATCTTCTAAGTCGGAAGAAATCATAAGCTCATGAGGAGGAGCGACAGTGGTCGTCGGATCGAGCACTATGAAGAATCTGGACCATTGGATCAGAGTCTAGACAGGAGGAATGAGCACGCAGAGGAGGAGAACAGATCTCAGGCATTAGATATGAGCACATGGATCAACCGTCATTGGATCCGGAGGACACGTGGCGAGAGATTAACATTGCCCTGATTCGCAAATTGGGAAATCAGAGATAGGAGAAGTGAAAACTCGCGAAGTCCGAGTTCATGAAGGTGATCACAGTCATTGGCTGGAAGGAGAGCGTGGACCATATATCTGCTCCCAAAGAACTCACTAGTTTAGGTTTCAGAAGAAGGGAGACGAGCAGTCTTTCGATATCTCGAGACGCGAATTCGCGAAGTGCGAAGAGGATATCTGGGCCGTCAGATCACATAGGGTCCTAGATCGTTGATCTGACATGACAAAGTTCAGAGTTCGGTATTTTGGACATCGAAGAATGGAGGAAAGCTAACTCGTGAGATCGTGAAACATGAAGTTGCGTAGTTCCTTTTTGGTAGTCATGTGGTCACAGTCGGTGGTCACGTGGGGGAAACTTTCACCCGGTGCTAGTTCGCATGGGTGAAGTTCACAAGGAGCCTCTTCACGAGGACCTCCTGTAAATGTCAGAGAATATCAGTTGTAACTGTAACAGAGAGAATAAGCTCAAATGTAACAGAGAAGACGAAGGGTCACACTCTCAGAGAAGCCAAAGAATCTCAGGATAACGACCAATGATGATGAAAAAACTTAGGATAACCGCCAGAGAAGATGAAGTGTTGAGAGTATTATCTGGCAGAGGACTTGGCGTGATAAATATACGCAGAACAAAGAAGAATGGGTGATTTTTTTATAGTTATTTATGCAGGTAGAAGGAGGATGGGCTGAGGGGATGAAGAGTACAAAAGAGGCGCAACACATAGAATGTAGATGGAGCACAAAGCATAAAATGCAGAAGAAAAGTTGAACAGAGAGGAGTGGTTCACAGAGCATAAACGAAGAAGAGTGCAATGGAGTCACAGAGCATGGAAGCATAAATATGCATAAGTGGAACAAAGAATAGAGCTTAAGAAGGAAGAGGAGACATCGAGTTGTAACAGATCATATCAGAGACATATCAAGTAAGTAAGTTTTGTAAGATTCAATAAGGGTGGTAGGGTGCTGCTAGGGAGGATTGTAGTCCTCTAAATTCTAGTTAGTGCTAGAATATATTCTGGGAGTTGGTGCTTCCATCTAGTTGGTGCTAGAGAAATCTGAGAGTTGGTGCTCTTTGCAAGTTGTAGCTTGCTATCAGAGGTTGGAGCCTCATATTTGAGTTGGTGCTAAAAAACTTTGGTGTACATGAAAGTTAGAGCTTGATTAACATCCTAAGAAGAAGAAGTTTTCTCCCTTTATGGGTTTCCTCATGAAAATTAGTGTCTCTTTGTATTCTGTGTGATTGATCAAATATTGCATATCTATGCATGTTAAGTTATCAACAACACATTAAATAATAATCTAGAAAGATTTACAAAAGAACAGGAAAAGTTTCAAGCTTATATATATAACCGATTCACCCCCCCCTCTTAGTTAGTTTTCCAACAATTGGTATCAGAGCCGGTGCATTTTATCAAAGGTAGATCCATAAGCTTGAACATGACTAGTCATGAAGGAAGTTCAACTAATAGATCCCCTTTGTTTGATGGAACAAACTTTTCCTTCTAGAAAATAAGGATGAGAACATATTTAATGTCTTTGGGTGCTGATGTTTGGGATCTCGTTGAAACTGGATTTGTGAAACATGTAGTCTTGGCCTCAAAAGATGATAAGTTGGAGTTCGGATTTAATGAAAAAGCAATTAATTCCATCCTAAGTGTACTTTCAGAAGCCAAGTTTGTCAAATTCATGCACTATGATTCAACAAAAGTTATGTGGGACAAGTTGATAAGTAGTTATGAAGGTAATGAAAAGGTGAAAGACGCAAAATTTCAAACTCACAGATTGAAATTTGAGCAGTTAAAGGTGGACGAGGATGAAACTATTAGTAAGTACTTCTTACGTATAGAATAACTCGTCAACACTATGAAAGGTCTAGGTGAAATGATAGATGAATATTTTCTAGTCCAGAAAATATTAAGATCTCTTCCTGATAGATTTAACTCAAAGGTCTCTGCTATAGAGGAAATAACTGATCTCAAAACGTTGACACTATATCAACTTCTTGGAACCCTAATTTCTTATGAAATGAGAATCACCAAAGGTAAATCCACTACAAGAGAGGCATCCTTTAAAGCAGATAAAAACACAGACTCCTATATAGATGAGATTGAAGCAAATTTTCTGAGAAGTCTGACAAAAGGATCAGGCAAATATAAAGGTAAACTACCCTTCAAATGTTTCAATTGTGGTAAGATAGGTCATTTTTCATCTAAGTATCCTCACAAAAGAAAGGATCAGACATATGACAATGAAGAGAAGAACAAACACAAGAAGGTATATAAAGAGAATAATTTTAAGAAGAAAATCCTTTGTGTAAACAATGATGACGATCCTTCAAATGATGAAAACAATGACTCTTCTATTGAAAGTAAAATAAATGATTTCATTCTAATAGATTTATAATATCTAAACACCGAAGATACATGAAGTGAGTTCGCTGATTGTGAAGCAATATTAGATCTTGAAGGAGAAATTTCCAGTGCCATGGAAGAGATTGATAGACTCAGAGAAAAGAAAAGAAAACAAAAATAGTTACTGCTCAGGTATGAGAAAACATGCAATGATCCATCTTGAGAAATTACTCTGTTGAAGGTTAAGTTAGAAGAAGCTAAGAATATTAAAGACATCCTCACACAACAATTGAGGGAAGCCAAAACAAAAGGTGAAAAATCGGAAGTTAAAGTAGTGTCTGTCAGAAAAGATCTAGAGAAATTTCAGGCCTTATATCATCAGAATATTACAAGTATTAAAGCCTCAAAAGGATTAGCCACCATTCTGAATTAGCAAAGGAATCCAAATTTGAAAAATGGTTTGGGTTATGAAGAGGGACCAATTAGTGGTCAACCAAGAAACAAATAATCCATCAAGTTTGTCAAATATACAACCATTGACAACAACAAACCTGCAGAAACAAAGGAAGACAATCAACTGCCAAGGAGGAGTGAAGAAAAAGGTACCAGAACTGAATCTGTATAACAAAGAAATAATACACCCTTTGCTCAAGGAAATCATGAACATGGAAGAAATATACCTGCTCAAATAAGAAAACCATTTTCTAGGTACAAAGATTTTTTCTATGGATATTGTTTTTATTGTTCTAACTTTGGCCACATAGCTGTAAATTGTTCCTTAAGATTTAGACATGAGCAATCAAGACACCCAAGGAATAAATATCTTCCACAACAAAGAATGTGACATCCAAGTAACAAACAACCACAGACTGCAAATAATGTGATGGTTGGGAAAAATACGTAGATTAAGCATAAAAATCGTTATGATCCTTTATTCAATGAACTAGAATATTACATTTGCCACAATTATGGACATAAAGATGCAAACTATCACCTAAAGAACTATAAGCCAGATTCAAATCACAGAGCTAAAAACGTCAAGGTTTGGAAGAAGAAAGAAGATAACAAGTGTGGATTAGTGTTGTCAGCTCAAAGACAAAAGAACCCATGGTATATTGACAGCGGGTGCTCCAGTCATATGACATGTGACAAAAGTAAGTTCCTATCACTCAAAGAAAGTAAATAAGGAAATGTGACTTTTGGAAATGATGCTCTAGGAAAGATCAGAGGTAAAGGTCTAGTAATCTTAAGTAATGGAAGAG
>ML787326.1:340051-353404 GCA_009831015.1 Picea engelmannii
GCAGAGGACTTGGTGTGATAAATATATGCAAAACAAAGAAGAGTGGGTGCTTTTTTTTATAGTTATTTATGCGGGTAGAAGGAGGCTGGGTTGAGGGGCTGAAGAGTACAGAAGAGGAGCAACACATAGAATGCAGATGGAGCATAGAGCATAAAACGCAGAAGAAAAAATGAATAAAGAGGAGTGGTGTGAAGGAGGAGAAAGAGCATAGCATAGACGAATAAGAGTGTAGTGGATTCGCAGAGCATGGAAGAAGAAATATGCAAAAGTGGAACTAAGCATAGAGTTGAAGAAGGCAGAGGAGACATTGAGTTGTAATAGATCAGATTAGAGACATATCAAGTAAGTAAGTTTTGTAAGATTCAATAAGGGTGGTAGGGTGGTGCTAGGGAGGATTGTATTCCTCTAAATTGTAGTTGGTGCTAGAAGATATTCTGGGAGTTGGTGCTTCCATCTAGTTGGTGCTAGAGAAGCATGGGAGTTGGTGCTTCCATCTAGTTGGTACTAGAGAAATCTGAGAGTTGGTTCTCTCTGTAAGTTGTAGCTTTCTATCAGAGGTTGGAGCCTCATATTTGAGTTGGTGCTCAAAAAATGTGGTGTACATGAAATTTGGAGCTTGATTGACATCCTAAGAAGAAGAGGTTTTCTCCCTTTATGGGTTTTCTCATGAAAATTAGTGTCTTTGTGTATTCTATGTGATTGATCAAATATTGTATATCTATGCATGTTAAGTTATTAGCAACACATTAAATAATAATCTAGAAAGATTTACAAAAGAACAAGAAAAGTTTCAAGCTTATATATATAACTGATTCACCCTCCCTCTTAGTTATTTTTCCATCATGTAGTGCGTCTTGAAGGGAATGTCACACAAAGAAAACAGAAAGAGGCGAGTGGCACCCTTGGAGCACGTAGTGCGACTTGAAGGGCACGTTGCGCAAAGAAAATGGAAAGAGGTGAGTGGCACTCTTGGATCACGTAGCGCGTCTTGAAGGGCATGTCGAACAAAGAAAATGGAAAGAGGCGAGTGGCACCCTTGGAGCACATAGTGCGTCTTTAAGGGCACGTCACGATTTTAATTGGTAAGTTAATAAACCTAGTGCCTAGAAAACTATGCCTCCTTAGGACCTAGTCGTCCTTAAATGCATGATGTGATAAGTAAAGTTTAATAACTAACGTTTCCCTTAAGAACTGTCGCCAAGTCTAGTGAATTGAAAACTTAGGTCTAAGTAGAACCTTTGAACAAAAAAAATAATAATTAGACATGTAACAAGAAGGGGGTAAAGAAAATTCAAGCATTAATAATTAAAGTGGAATTTATTAAAGGTTTAATTAATAAAAGGGGTATTTGGTTGTTTTTGTCTAAACTTGCTAATTATGAACTTAGTTATAAAAAGGGAAACATAAAGAAAAGGGGGAAACCTAAGGAAAAGGGGAAACTTAAAGAAAAGGGGAAACTTAAAAGAAAAAGGGGAATGTCTAACTTAGTAAGGAATCTATCCATTGGAACTTTCTATTTATGAACTCAACTAGGAATTAAGTAAGGCATAAGTCATTTAAGAATTGTAAGGGGATAATGGGACACTGAGGAGCATTTTTAGGAACAATTTTGAGTGGGTGAGGGAAATAAGAATATTTAATTAATCAATAAAATTGATTTTCTTGTGCAACTAGGGGATCATGTGACATGTGTATAGGGGAGGTTTTTCCTAATTAAATAAATGAAAAAGGAATCTAATAAGGTTTTGGGAAACTAATGACTATGAAACTCTATAAAAGGGATGGTGGAAGAGGAGTATGGATCACATTTGGCTTGTGTAATGATACATTGTCGAAATTTATCTTGACTGAGTTTTCACTTGTGGGAGTTGGGATACCCAGCTCGAGTAATGAGTGGTAGCTCGACCTTGCGAGGCGAGCTGGGTGCTAGCATTCTCGGGTATTGTGTGTGTGGCCCCTTTGTGGCTCGGAGGGCTCAGGGGGAAGAAGATTACCCCTAGTGTTGGCTGAGAGGTACTGGTGAGGTCTCATCGGTCGACAAGCGGGATCTGGACAGAGCGAACGCGCGTGAGGACATCTTTGCCTCGTCGTCGTCAGTAAAGGTATGGTTGTTAAGGTTGTTACTTGTAATAAATTTTAATTTACACTTGTTTATTTTATTGTATCTGGATGTCGATTTAATTTCTATGAGTTTTCCTTGCACATGTGATTCTATGGTGATTGTAACATATTTTTGTTGGTAAAATCATAATTGGTAATTGTAATATCCTTGTCACTTGATTCTTCCTGTAAGAAACCTTGCTACCCACAGTGTCTTTTATTTTTGATTTACTATCTAATTGCATGTGGCCAGAATGAGCCATGGACTCAAAACATTGCCTGCGTTTTATTTATTCCTTTTTTGTGTTTTCTTTCATTATTTCATTCTCCTCGGAGAAGGTCTGGATGCAATTTGTGTTTTTATCTTCTGTTCCTTTATCCATTAAGTTATTAGTCCGCACCTGAGAAGTTGGCCAGGAGCCGAATCGACTGTTTTTCACTCCGATGTTAAAGATTTAGATTCAAATGCCCTGCTTTCCTGTGCATGGATCATAAGTGAAGGATAAATTATCTTCCCAACAAATTCCTTATTGTGTACAACAAAAACACTTCTTTACTGCTCTGCGATTTTGGTTGCTTTACTCAGCAAATTCGTTTGTGATTACCCAACAAATTCATTATTGTGTACAACAAAGATAATTCTTTATTGCTCTGCATTTTTGGTTTCTTTATTCAGCCAATTCGTTTGTGATTGCCCAAAAAGTTCCTTATTATGTACAATGAAGATGCTTATTTATTTCTCTGCATTTCTGATTGCTTTATTCAGGCAATTCATTTGTGATTGCCCAACAATTTCCTTATTGGGTACAATGAAATTACTTCTTCTATGCTTTTCCCTTACGTTTTTCCTAATTCATTTTTTCCTTATTGTTATTAACTTTTCCATCTCGACTTCTAGAATGACTCATACAATTCATTGGTCTATGTGCCTCTTTTTTTTCTCTGTGATATTAACCATAAATTCAATTCCTATTTGCATTTTAGTGAATCGATCCAATATTCCAAGTTACAAAAGGGATTCCTCTTCTGAGCAACGATTCCTCCCATTTAGTGGTCTACTACACACGTTTTCTTATCAGCGAATCTCCATCCATACACACAGTGATTCTGAGCCCAAATTCTTCCTGCGCTTTGGTTATACACAGGTGTTAAAACGACAATTTATTTCTGCGTAGCAGTTAGTTCCATCCTTTCTCGGTGATTGTCATGCTCAACGATTTTTATTTCATATCTCTGTGGTTAGGACCAATTTTTCCAGCATTGAGAATCCCCCACATCCACATTTCATTTCCACAGGTCTGCGTGCCATTTCCTTCTGGCAGTTATCCCCCACGTTTCATTGGGTACTGACAGTGGCCTTCTAATTAATCATAACCCTCATTTAAACTATTTAATATCCCATTGTTGGAGAATCGCGACTTACTGACAGAGTGAAATTTTTCTAATTCGGATAATCTTGGGTTGAGTACGCCTGGGTTTTTAATTTCCTTTAATAATTACATCGAGATTTGTGAGTGGACAACGCTGGTAGAAATTGTAAATTAGTTAGATTTTTAGTTAAGCGAAATTTCAAGTCGATTTGCATGGTTAGTGTTGGCAGTGAAATTGTGATTTAGCTAATTGTGATTTAGAAACTTTGTTGACTATGGTAGTGGTATTCATGGAAGGGAATCTAATTGTGATTATCCCCTTTATTGTTAAATTATTCCACCACAACTTAATCGTTTAACTATGAAATTGTTGATATACTCTTTATTAGTGAATGGTTATATAACAATTTTACTGTGGAATAATTATATGGCATATTCATATCATCATTTGAAGAGATTAATGGCATAAGTAGATAGTATTTTTCTTAGGATACTAGTAAATGCATGGGTTCTTTAATGTGTATATACCATGCCTTTGAATAGAGAAAATAGTGATTGAATCTATCAATAAGTGAATATTTGACTTTGCTTTTTAAAAGAAATGATCAGTTGAGTAAAAACGTGAAGAGAAGAAATGAATGATAATGGGAAAGGTAGAATCATGATTCAAGGCATTAAATTTTAGTGAGTGGTTATCTTTTGTTTTAAAAGAGGCATAGTATCAAGAATCCTATAGTAAGATGCTACTTCATTCATTGGATTAAATACAATTAATGATTGGGTGCTTATGAACCGTGATAATATAAATTATTAATAGGCCTAATCAAAAGTGAAATCATTACTAGATTTCTTTTTGGAATTTAAAACCTTTGGGAATTATTGATTTCAGCAAGTGGATAAAAGAATGCAAAAATGTTAAAGGATATAATTGTAAAAATGATGATAAAGCTATAAGAGTCTTAACTTATATATTCAAATATTTGTGTGTGGGGATAGAAAATGGAGCATTAATGCTTTTCTTGAAAAGTGAGTTAATACTTTGAAGACACTAGTTCAGAGTGAAAGGATTCAAACTTGACCAAAGTGTACATAAGAATGTGAAGAATTGAGTCTAGGTAAAGATATGAGGATTCATGTATAAACAATTAGTATTTTGTAAGAAGGGTAAAGAAACTTGAATTCTTGTAGTTGATTATTAAACTATGATTGGAGAGTCTATGTCATATTCACAATGGAGGATATGCATATCTAAATGTAAGAAAGTTAGAAGTATTTGATAATGAATTGATCCCTAAAAGAAGACATTGAAAGTTTAGAATAGTACCTTGTGGTGCGCGACGAAAGGCCACCATTGTTCGGTTGTTGTTAATTACTTATGCGCCATGCATTGTTGATTCTTTGATTTCTATTTCTCTCTCACGTTGAAAGTTCATGTTACGTGTGTTGGTTGGTGCTGTTGTGTTTGTTGATTGATATTTCCTTTAGCCTAGTAGGTGTAGTCTTGCTTGTGATGGGTGGGATGTATACACATCCTTGTTCCTCAGAACAATCGCCAACCTGAGACCTTAAATGGTCAAATTGATGGAAACCTGGGTTGAGCATTGCTTATATGTCCTGGAGGTCCTAACCTTGCAGGGTCTGACGAGTGGGTGGACTTTTTTATTTTGTCTAGTCGATTTTCGCTTGTTGCATCCAACTGCTTGATGTGATAGTATGTTGGGTCGTTATGATGTATGTTTCCTAGATGACGTACGTTGTGTTCGTCATCGAGATGTGTTGATTGACTATTGTTGTTGTTACTTTCCCGCTTAAAAAAAAAAACCAACAGTTGTTATGCGTCGTATGTTGTCGTAATGACGGGGGTCATTACATATCCAATAAGGTGACATTGTGATTGCAACTTTGGAAGATTTGGAATTTATGATTTTAATGCCATTTCATGATAAGAACATATAAGATAACTTTTAACACACATAGAGAGAGAAGGATGCAATTAGCATAGGAATGATAAGCCTTGATGGGGTCAAACTTGAGATATATGTTCTTTCCCTCTCTCACCCTTGCTTTCCTCCTCCCACCAACCAACATACACATAAATGGAGATATTTATAATATTAACAATTAATGTTAGTGGGGTAAAACTAGAGATATATGTTCTCTCCTCTCTCACCCTTGTGTACCCCCCCTCACACAAGAAAACTGAATATCGGCCTTGGTGAAGTCTCTCTCTCTCTCTCTCTCTCTCCCTCTCTCTCTTAGATTCCCCCCATGAATATAATGGTCTAGACAATGTATGGTTGCTCAAACTTATTTCCCAATAATTCAAAGTCTATCTCATCATGCTTTCCAATCTACAAAGAATATTGTGCACCACAAAAAATACACACAAAGTAAGCAAGGATCATCTTTAGAAAAACAACTTAATCATTATTATGAATGCACTAATGTAGAAGGCCATGGAACCATTCCATATTCAAAAAGAGCGAGGTGCATTACAAAATTACATAATAAATTTTTCCTTTGGTTTTGTTTGAAACAAAACTTAATGGGAATGTTAGGGTTTCGAGTCTGGGGATTACATAATATGATAAATTTTCTAGATCATTATATAGGAATACTAATCATTGGTGGGATTAAACCAAATATACATGGCATGCTCTCTCTCAACCTTTCTTCCAATGGATATTTTGGTATGGATAATGTAGGGTTGGATAGACTTATTGCTCAAGAATTTGAATTCTATCTCGTTGTGCTCTCCATTCTATGAAAATTTCCCACCACCAATAAATACATACAACAATAAGGAAACAACTATATATATATATATATATATATATATATAAGATCATGACACCAATAATTCTAAAATTACATAACACACTTTCCTAATTTGGCTTTGTTTGAAATATAGTTTAATGGAAATTCCATGGATTCATGTATGGAACTTACACAATCCAGTACATGTCCCAAAACACTACATAGGAATGATAATCCTTATTGGGGTAGAACACAAGATATATTCAATGCTCTCTCTCACCCTTACTCCCTATGAATACATTGGTATAGATAATCTAGGGTTACCTTGGTTTATTTCCCCCAAAATTGAAGTTGATCTCACCTTGGTCTCCAATCTACAAAGAAAGCTACCCACCACAAACGGATGCATGCATAATAAGTAGGAAACAACTTTAGAAAAAAAAACCACAATGATTATTGTGAATGTACCCATGTATAAGGTCATGACACCAAACCATATTAAATGAGAGAGAGGTGCATTCTATATATATAGATAGGATTGATAATATTTGATGGGGTAGAATAACAGATATTTTATTTCGAAGAAGAGTGGGGTACCTTGCAAGGTTTTCTTTTGGGAAAAAATAAATAGATATATCTATGTTATTGTCTTTCACCCTTGACCCCAATGAATATGTTGGTCTAGATAATGTAGTGTTACCCAAACTTATTGTGCAATAATTCAAAGTCTATCTTGTTATTTTTTCCAATTCACAAAGAATGTTGACCACCATAAACAAAAAAAACACACACAATAAGTAGGAATCAACTTAAGAAAAGAAAAACACAACGATTAATATGAATATAGTCACTTAGAAGGCTATGGAAGTGCTAACAAAATCGTCAGGGACCAACTTTATCTACATGATGAAGTTCCTGAATAAATATGTTCCTTGGATTCAAACACCACACTTATCAACCCCACATTTCATCAAGTTTGTTATCTCTACATAATTATTGTTATAACAAAGCAAGGCAAAATGAAATATACAAGAAGAATTGGAGTGGAATGTGTAATACCTTACCATATCATTTGTTGTGTAGAAGTTCATCCCTTCAACTGCCATGGAATTGTTTGGTGTTTCATCCTAGCTAAAGAAATAATTTTTCTAGTAGAGTGGGTAATCTTCCTTGATTATGTTTTAACCATGATGAGCACGATTATGGTCCAATGACTCTCACCATCATTGGTTGAGTTCATGATTCTATTGTCAGGATCCAGATCACATAACCATAACTTCTATCATCATTATGAGATGATTTTTGCTACAAACTCTGACATCATGCAACCAAATTAGTGAAGTACAAACATTAGGGCTCACAAAGACCTAGGTATAAGTTATCATAGACCCTTGGCCACTATTGGAAAAAAAAATGTGGCATATGATATTTTGTTGTTAATATGAATATCCCTTTGGTATTCATCATCCCTTTTAAGGTGTTATATGTCTCCTAGTTTAGGTTCTACACTAGGCACTTTTTGCACCGACTCTTGTGCCCCAAATAGATTATGTTGACACCCTAATTCGGTTCTAAAGTTGGAGTATATTGCACTGATTGGTGGTTCAACCAAAAAAATGAGAAAACCTCGTGGGCCAGAAGGAAAATACATTTTCAAAATAGGGGTGCGACCAAAGCACGAGTTGGGGGTTTCCTAAGGTCGAACAAAGGTTTCCTTACACTGGATGCATGCTCTTCACTCTGTATTTCTCTTTGTAGAACCCACATGATTGCAATTTGCAGAACCCACAAGATTTAATTGTGGTACCCACAACATTCCACAACAGAAAGGCCACGGGATGAGATTATGGGTTGTCTTGAAGATTGCAACTGTAGTTGCATATGCACATAGGCCTCAATCCCAAGGGACTTTGACTAGTTGGAAATAGTAGTCAATATCCAATGAGATGCTACATCAAAGATCAACATAGCAGGAAGTTCCATTTCCACAATTTCCAGGTAACAAAATTATCAACTTTCACAACTTTTATACTTGGACTTCTTGATCTACAAATGTCCTCATGTTTTATGGTCTAATATATTGCAAGATTAGTAGAAAGCAATCATGGGAGAGTTATCTTAACGCTATTATTAGACATGGCCACCACAAACCTTCTTATAACTTAGTTGAGAAAGTGTCTCTACTCTTAGAATCACTATCTTCTTTGGAATACTCTGTACACTTTTTATTTGAAACAACATTATAATATAAAATTGAGTTTGACATTTAGTTTTCCTTGTTAGAAGAGGGAAAAAAACCAGGAAGAAGGGAGAAGAAATAAGCACCTTCGAAAATCGTGACCAAATCATGACCAAGTTGACTTGCCCAAATCGTGGTAGAAGGGATTTTCCCTAGCTCGCTTAAAATGTCAAGCAGAGGGAGTGAAGCAGATTCTAGCCACAATGAGGTAAGTTATTGTCAATTTATAGATTTCTAATTGTCTCAATCTTTTTTTATTTTTTTTTGTTTTTTGTTTTTTATTCAAAAATTTAAAACAAAAAAATTATTTTATATATCTAGGGACATGAGACTAACCAGGAGAAAGATTCCTTGGCTTCGATATTGGGGATGGAGGTCATTAAAAAACTTGATAGTATAGACTTGAAAACGCTTGCAAGATACATAGAAAAATGATCCGCTAACACCCCTGAAACATTGCAAGAAAATCAACCTTGTCAAAGGGAATCAATTGACTCCCCAACCAATCCTGTATCAAGCAGAAGATCAAGGAGGAAATCATTGAAGATGACCTCTAAGAATTTGGAACATAGAGCAGAGACCTCCAATGTCGAATCCACTCATGGGACCCAAACTTCTTCCACCACACAATGTTTTGGATCTTTCATTGGTACCTATGATACAAGTATAGAATACGACACAGTTTTAGGTGAAATCCGAATGTCAGATATTGGGAAGGTTTTTGTGAACAGGTTGAAGGAATCATGTCTTCAATGGTTTAAATTCCATCTCTATTTGTCATTCTCAAAGATACCAATGCACTTGCAGAAAGATGTAATTCACAACATGGGGTCTGAATTTGGTGTAGGTTGGTCAGTAAAAAAGGTGAAAAGACAAATGTCTTAGAATTCCAAGAGATTCAGGTACAACCAAACAAAGATGATAAAAAAACTCCTGCCCGAGCAAAGGCTCAAAAAAAGGCCAATTGATATCAGTTTAAAAGTATGGAAAGAAATTGTAAAATCATACGAGAAGTTGGATGCATGGAGGAAGTCCAGCGAGGAGAGTACCCATGTATTTGAATTTTCTCATAATATTATATCAAATTTCTTAAATGATTTTTATATTTTATTTGTTCTAAATTGACTTAATGTATGTTTCGGGACAAGGCCTCCAAATCTAGGCTTGCAAAACTCTATGCCACACATCACAGTGGCCAAAAAGGTCTACAGGCCTTGATCTGCACGTTTGTAAGAATATTTGTTATCTGAAATGATATATTTTTTTTATTTCCTAGAAAAAAGCAAATGATTACATATTTATTAGTTTAACTAGTCCATGTGCCATGTTTTGACAGGAGGACAAATATGGTCGACATCCTACACATTTTGAAAAAGAAATATTACAAACCAAAAAGTGGACCGACTTTGTAATCTGGATGGAGAACGAGCTATCAACAGTACTGAAGGATCCCTTGCCTTATTTTTTCCCTAGTTTTTGTCAATGGCTCCCCATTTGGGCATCCTTGCCCTTATTTCCTTTGAATTTTTTGAAGTTGTGGAATGTTCCTTGCATTTTATGGAGTTTGGAAATACTAACCCTTGTTTTGTGGCTCTTTATAACAAACATAGTTTTCCTAGAAGGTATTTTCCCCTTCCGTTTAGTTTATTTATATTTTCCTACTATTTGGATAAGTTGGATTCTCATCCAACATTCATAGGGCATTTTCTCCCTTGGATCATGAATTGGATGTGAATAGTTAAAAATGGTGGTAACCATGCTTTGATTATATAGGGAATTATTTTTTCAATGTGGAGGAAAAATAGAGAACAAAAAACTTGATATTTCATGTTACTCTAATCTATGATGGTTTTTTGAAAGTGCTCTAACCTTGTATGGTGGTTTGTTCTTCCTTCCCATCTCTTTTTCAAACTTGAATTTAATTTTGTTAAATGGTATCCTCTTTTAGACTTGGCCCTTACCAGCATTGACTTGTTGCATTAAACTATTCATTCAAGTTCTAGTCTCACCATAGACCTTTATCAGAGGGCACCACAAAAGGTTAAAAAAGAGTGTTGGCATTGACTACCTAGTTTGATATGTAGGTCATATCCATTTCATTAAATTAGTCTAGTGGAGTGCCCCTCGACTTGAGTTATCCTTGTTCATTATTAATAGAATTGGATCTCAATAGTCTCAAGTTTCCTTGATGGATCTCATGTGTGATTGATTCCTTTCGATCCTATCACACCACCCACATAATAGGGTGTTTTTTGCAAAATCTCATGAATTTTCCCATTCAAACACTTTACATTTTTATATAAATTTAATTGCTTCTTTTAGTTTAGTATTATTTTACTTTCCTTGAACCCTCAACTCCTGTCACTAGGATCTCTTCCCTCCATTTATGGGCACTCTTGTTTGAATTTATATTGAGTTTTTATGTTTCACAAGATAATCTATCAAAAAATACAAGGGCTTTGAAACAACTCAATCAAATATCCAAACATGTCCTTACATGCCATCCTCTTTGCAATATGAGAGATGGAATGATCCTTCATTGAATCAATGACGATTCTCTTTTCCTTCGCCTTGTTATGGTGATCATCTAATTATGTTAGATTGACAAGTTTTGGAACCACTTTCATGACATGCTCTCAAATATTGGATTCCTCCATAAGAATTTGTAACCTAATCTTTTGAAGAGAAAAATTGGAATATCATTCCAACATGTCACACCCACTAATATTGAGAGTTATCTTACACATTCTGAATTGATCCTAAAATGAAAAATCAACAATAAATGAAGTATACATTACCTTTTTAAGGTTATTAGTGCTTCTCCCAAGAAAAAATCAGATATATGTATAGGAGACAATAAGAAAACTTCATATCTATCTCATTCCTTTACATATAGAGAGGCAATGAAGGACAACAATAGGAAAGTGGGCCTAAAACCTTACAACCAACCTAATACAAAAAAGTAAGCCTACAAATGTGAATAAATCATCCTACAGATGACATGTGTCAAGCTCCAAGGTGATGAGGATCCACAAGAAAATATCTAAGAAAAGATAACTCCTCATCCAAGGTCTAACACTCCTCTAAGGGATCTAATCATTCAATGCCTCTTCGAGTCAGTGTGCCATTTCTTGGTCCACCCACCTACATTTCCACTCCCTCAACCAAATATATCATAATTCAAGTACAAGCCTCTATGTAAGAGATCCAAGTAGCCCCATGTTTCTAGTAGAACCCTTCGATCTCTCCAAAACCCTAGCTAGGGAAAAACACAAAAACCCTAGCTCCAACAAAAAGACTCCAATAAGATAAGATAACATTAACAAGTCATCCTTGGCCTCATGCAAGGAATATTCTTTTCTATTCCTCCTCATTAGGTACAACCCTAGGTTTTCACATCAAAACCTAACTCCTTACCTCCTTAGAGTAGAAACCCTAAAACCCTAGACTTCAAGAATGATCAAGAAACCCTAGTTCTTGAAACGAGTGAAAAATTAAAAAATAGAATGAATACAAGTGAAAAAGAGACTAATGTTTCTCCTCCCACATATCTAACTCAATTTTAAAGAAGAATAATCATAATATTATCAATGATTTCATGATCTCCAATGTCTAACTCACAAGAACAAACCCAAGCATCTTACAAGAGCAAGATCCCTACAAGGACATGTTCTTTGAGTTAGGGATGAATTAGGGCCTGAGTGCTATTAAGGAGTATCTTCAAAGGATGAATGATGGCCCCCTTACCCATGAAACACTGCTGTCACATACTCATAAATTCAACTTTTGGATGATTCATGGTGCCCTTACTGTTGATTTACCCCTAAAGACTGCCCAAAATTCCTTCTAGTGTGCCCAATGTTGGACACACCTACCACACTTAGAGGGGGGGTGAATGAGTGTGGGGTTCTTTTTCCGAAAAATTCCCTCTTGCAAAAAAACTCATCAATTAGCATTCAACATTTATTCATTACCCATTGCTGTCATTTATAACCAGTTAGATGTGAGCACATATTAGCAACATATATCAGCAATATATCATCAACAAGTCATCACCACAAAGAACACAAAGAACACAAGATGTATGTACAATTTTCTTTTTATTACGGACTACAATCCTTGGGGTTTATTAGCAACAACTGAATAGAGTACAACTCTACAAGAGCACCAGCTCTATAATGCAAGACTCAACTTACACCCTCATCACCAACTGAGATGAGGGAACAATCCTCAACAGATATCAATCTGTCAATAGGTACGTGACCTATTAGTAGTGCAACCCGCGTGTGAACGCGCCCTGGCTCACTACAGCCCGTGTGTGAACACGACCAGTGTATAATGCAACAAGCGTGTGCTTCTAAGCAACTAGGGTTTTTCTTTTCTTCACATGCTCAGATCCTATGCAACCTGCAATCACTTTCTCTTCTGTCTTCCACTGTCCAAACTGACCCATAGCCAGTCACAACACATCCAAGCTCTCCAATAGCTTGCTCATGCTCCACAACAAATCAATATGAATTCTATCTCAATCATGTATAAATAACTAGTATGCCATAGCAATCATGTCACTATTGAATCACAAGAGTGCTGCTCACTCCATCGACCAAATCAACCAAACTGAGCCACATCATAGAATCCATACCAAGAATTCCCTAAGCATTAACAACAAATCAAACAATAGTATCCATCAAGACAATAATGTAACCATACCAGTGTCTCAGTGATAGATCTGAGGCCATAGAATGCAGATCTGGAACTTGCCCCATCATCCAAGAGCTTGGCACCAGCTCAAACACAAATCTCCATGATTTTATCCACTCCATGCTCCCTGTAAACAGTCAGCCCACGTGTACACTCACCCTATACATAGCCAACCTGCGTGTACAC
>ML787326.1:381861-409453 GCA_009831015.1 Picea engelmannii
CCTTCCCTTGGAGGAAGAAGGGACTCATAGTCCCCTTTCTTCTTGGTGCTTTGATTTCATCAATAGATCAGCCTAAAAACATTGGTGACATGGGTCTTTTTGTGTTTTTTATCTCTATGTCCCTATGCTTATGATTTTATTTTATATTAGTTTAATTCTTGCTTATAGTTTTGTTTTTCTTTCTCTAACTCTTTCCTCTATAGTTGTCCTGCCTAGCAGACCCAACTAGGCTTGCAAGCACCTCTTATTTGCTCACCAAGGTGACATAGAAGGGTGCAACATAGGGCACAACCATATGAAATAAAGTTTTATATGAGTAGATATGACAAAAATAGTGAAAGATATGTTATTCTTATGCATAGAAAGAATGTTTGGACTAACAAATGGATGCAGGATCCTAGAAAGATTTTTTTGCAGGCTAGCTACTATGATCCTAGTGCGCAGTACAGGAAAGGCTGGGGATCATTTCAAAGAAAGAGAGGATTAACTCTTTGTTACAGTTGCATAAGACCGAGACATCTTTCTAAGGAGTGCCCTTGTATAATACCTAGTTGTGTTTGTTGTAAAGTTATGGATCACGAAGTTCTAGATTTCCCTAGAATGATTTCTAAGCTTGACAGAATGAATATGAGACAACAAAACCCTGAGGAAGGTCAAGAAACTGAGACCATGACAGAACCCTAGAAAGAATCAGAGAATGTATTGCTACAAATTAAAGAAACCCTAAATGATCACAGAAATATCAACTTATCAGAGATCTTCAAAGAAAAAGAATGCATAGAAGCAAGAATAGGAGACTTCGACATTGATTGTGTCCTGAATAAAGAAAAACATGTAAATATCATGACAGAAAGAACTTGGGAAACTTTAGGAAATGCTACTATGATTCCGTCATTGGGAGGAATAGGATTATTTAGAGGAAAGATGATAACCCTATGTGAAAGACTCACCCATATATCTATGAGTTCTCATGGAACTTCGACAAAGGAAGATTTTGAGATTGTTAAATTTATTGAGAACAACACCCCATTTGCTACATTACTAGGAAAACCTTGGATTGAAACGGATCAGGCTAGAAGGAAAGAAGAGGAATTCTTAAAGCAGAAGAAGCAAGAATTAAAAGATTTCATGACTAGGAGGATAACACACTTTATTGGAGAACATGAGAACAGATCGAAGCTACTTAGAACCATAAACTTGGATGTAGAAGTTGAAAGAACACAAGTAGACTCACAGATGAGTAGAACACATACCCCGGATAGAAAAGACGTATTACTCTCTAACCCTATGAAGGAATATCAACAACACGAAGTTACTATGCCAAAAGGAGATAAGAATCAGAATGGAAAGAGGATAACCGAGACGAAGACTACAGGGAAGAAGGCTAAGAAGCTCAGTAAGAAGAGAGAAAAGATAAAAAGGTTACAAAAGGTTCTAGAGGGGACTTCGCAAAAGGAAGGTTTGCAAAACTGAAATTTTGTCGAGATATCAGAATAACGCAACATGGAAAAGAAATATAGCCATTGAAAGCATTATAATCGTTAGCTCGACGCCTCGAATGGTTAGAACAAAATTTATGGCCAGAAATCTTGCCATCAGACCATTGGGACAATGTCGCAACAGACAAGACCACATTGATGAAGGCCTCTCGTCCGTTGGAGAGACTCATTACACCGTTGTCTACTTATTTCACCGACTGTTGCACCAAAAATAATTTTTGCAAATTGTATCCTATCCAACTCATTGCTACCACATTGTGTTTAGTAAGATCGACACCGATTTTATTTCTTTAAGCACTCATTCATCCATCTGAGTTATATGATCTAAGTGTGCATGTCAGACGAGCTCAGTGCCGTAGAGAAAATCTTCAAAGAAGTTCTGATCGACCTCATGGATGAGAAAGTGATGTCCACAGGTATTCAAGCTTCCTTGACGAGAGGAGTGCAAGCCTCTTCGTCGACTGCTTGCAGATCTAGACCATCCCGACCAACAGCGGAGAAAAGAACCAAGCACCGAGATGACTTGCAAACATGAATCTAATCCCGACCATATTACCCGACTACATCCTGCCTCTAGCCGATGTGGTGAGTCGTGACAACATCCCAAGGGACTTTGATTACACCATGGTTACTGCATACCTCCCGAAGGGGATACATGCATTTAGAATGCAGCAGGATAAGATCACGACCTTGAAGTTCAGCGAATTCAACCTAGGAGATTGCAAGAACCATAGTATGCTCTCTCCTTAAAAATACTTGACTAGGAAGAAGGGGAAGAACTCGAAAATAATCCCCTAGCCATGGACTATGAACCTCATGCAGTCCACCCTCTTGAATGTAATGAAGATTCCACACTTTGGAAGGCACCAGGAGGTTTACTCATGTATTAATCTCCTTCTCTCACGTTACCATGGGGGCTACCTATGGCTATACCGACACATCACAGTCGATCCGACATTGATCCATATGATTACCGGATTGAGCATGAAGGGACCTGAGCCATAGGACTTCTAACCAGGGAAGGCTACAGATCGCGCATTGGCACAAAAGATCAAAGACACATATGGCGATGTAGAAAAGGGAACATGAAGCTACAATGCAGCTTCCATCCAGAATGGCATAGTGTGCATGGTCTACCAATTGATCACAAGAAAGATCATGAAACATAATAGACCTACACAGGTCATAGGATTCGTTGTTGACCTCACTAGGAAATGTGTAGAAGGAATCCACATGAACTGGGAGAAGTACGTGGTCAACCAGCTGGAATTAGATTGCCTCGAAGCTTAGGATCAGGGCTATGAGTTCCACTTTAGCTGGCTCCTGATCCTCATCACATTTACCACTTGGGATATGCCGGAAGGTGCGACCTTCCCAGACATTGAGTTGTTCGAGCCGCTTGCTAGAAATTTCACCACGCTCTGGTACTCGAGCGATATGGGAAAACAGTGGTAGTCGAACGCGGTCTTTCATACATATTATCTCCAACTGAAGAGGTCTATCAAAGTTGTCCCTCACATGATTCCAAACACCCTACATTGGTTCTGACCTCTCATGAAGTTCCACGCAGATCGACACTTCATTTGTATCACCGTGCGTGCATATGAGCATATAGAAGAGCTTCAGTCATACTACAAGCTCACATAGGAGGACCTCGAAGAGATAACCAAGGATTGGTTTGCAGAGCTCCTCATCACCACTGACCCCACAGAAATGTCAGACCCTGAACTAATCGACAACCCTGAGACCACTCATGAGGCAAAGGATACTTCTGGACCCAATAGAAGGAATAATACTGAAGAGGTCCAAAACTTGAGCATTGCATCAGAAGGAACTACTTCAGTATCACCTAGACGAGGGGGTGATGACGAAGTAGATCAAGAAGAGACCAATGAAAAAGAAGATCAACAGAAGCAGGGTGAAGTAACACTGCCTAGGGATCTTGTTGATGAGGTTGATCCCTTGAAGGAAGGTTTCCCCCACGAAACCCACTTCCCGAAAGAAATACAGATCCACCTTGACTAAGATGCAGACTGTGATCACTATAGATGACTTCAACTTCATCATCGTAGCTATAGCAGATGCCTCGCAGGATATCTTGTAGAAACATGAAGCCAAGCAGGAGGAGTTGTACGACATGATCGAGGTTGAACTCAGAGGGGTGCAACAGGTCCTTCAATCCAGACGCGTAGTATCCATTGCGCCCCCACCATCAGAAGAACCAGAGTTGGGAGATGAGATTTCCCAACTCCACAGACTACCCCAGTTATCCAAGAGTTTGCTGAGCAGGAGTTCGTGGCGCAGCAACAGGTCGAAGCAGCTCGAGGATTTTGAAGTAGAGCTACCCAGACCAGAGTGACTCGGGACGAATCACAGGTGAGTGTTGGAGGCATGTTGGCCCTTGACCAAGTTTTGAGGATCCTTGGTCATGTTTGACCTATTTTTGGGACTTCGACAGGATGTCGAAGGCATAGCGCAAGTCGAAGTGGAGATCGTGGTATCTCGGCCCCTTTTTAGGGATTTTTGGGTTTTGGGCTTATGTAACGGGTATGGGGATGTTGGCCCATGGGTTTACCCATGTTTAGGCCCTCTTTGTAATGTATAAATAGAAGTCTAGGCGATGTAAGAGAAGGTCGAAGAAGAGGTTTTTGGTGCTATGCTAAGTGCAAGCGATGATTGTAAATGCTTTGTGCATACTATGTGATATTTACAAGGCTAAGTGCAAGTGATTGTAAGAGACTGCGAAGAGGCTTTGTGTTGTAACTTAGGGAAGGAGGATGTAGTAGAGTGTGCACAGATCTTCTGTCCTTTACGTAGTAAGATAGCATGGCTCTGTACATGTAGAATATTGACAGAAAGAAATAAAGAAGAAGAGTTGGTGGACGTAGCCCTAGGGTGGGGGTGAACCACGTATATCCCGTGTTGTGGTTGCTTTGTGCTTTATGGTTGTTCTCTTGTTTATGTGGTTAAATGCTTAGTGCACTGATATATGCTTAGAAGAATCTGATATGATAGCTTAGTGATGAATAATGTGAATGAATGTTAGATATGATCTATTTTTGTATGATTAGTACTTGAATCTATTGGATCTGTGTGGATATTGCGCTGATATATTATTAGGGTTTAGATGCGCTGTAAACTAAGACTGAATATTAATGAACTATAACTTCTAAGTGCTTTGTTAAGGTGTTACAATCACATATTTGTTTTCCAGCTAAGGTTGCATACATCTGAGTCCTGCAACCACCCCTGCCTCTACCTTGGGTGAGACTTCATCTACTTCGCAGGTGTTGCCGAAAGGGCTTGTAGTTAGGGTTTTGTTGGTGCGTTGTTGTAAGCGTTGAACCCTGGGTCTACCCCTATGCCAACATGGGTCTAAGTAATATAAATCTAGTAAGGTACTGGTCTGGTGGGGGTCATCTCAACCATTTCCGGTTCCCCTCACCATCTTTCTCATAACATCATGATCTACCTTGGAAAACCCCCTTCAATAATTCTGAAACACTATCTATTTTTAATTAACGACAGAAATACATACATTACCTTTTATAACAAAAAGGTTCATCAAATCAAACATCCACATATATTCAGTTTACCACAGTCTTTTGGCAAGTGTTAGTTATATTTACAAGTTGGGGGAAACAAGGGTGTTACAATTCCCTCCCCCTTGTATAAATATTGTCCTTGATGTTCTACCTATCGACGTGCTCTGTATATACAAAAGTAAACAAAAATGGGAATGCATGTTTCATGGCATCCTCCATTTCCCATATAGCTTCATCTGGACCAAAGTGTTTCCATTGCACCTTGACCTATGCAATGGCTATATTCCTGAGTGATATTTCCTTCCTTTCTATTATGCATTGCATCTCTAGCAGGAATTCTCCCTCTAGTTCCACCTGAATCACAGACCAATCAATTATATGATTAGAATCATGTACATATTTCTTCAGTAACGAAACATGGAAAATATTGTGTGCCTTCATTGTGGGAGGAAGTGTTAGTCTATATGTTATCAGTCCCACTCTATCGAAAATTTCGAAGGGTGCACAATACCAAAGTGCCATCTTGGCACAAGCTCCCATTCTGAAGGAAATTTTTCTGGGTCTAACTCAGAGATACACATGATCCCCGACTTTGAACTCTCTAGGAGTCCTTTTTCTGTCCGCATAGATTTTATGTCTATCTTGAGATATTTTTAGATTCTATTTTATTTGAATTACTTTTTGTTCCATTTCCTTTAGCATATCTGGACCAATTTTAATTCTATCTACTGGTTTATCCCAATGTTTGGAATCTTGCATTGTCTACCATAGAGGGCCTCAAAAGGGCTCATCCTCAATGACTCTTGACAACCAATTTTATAAGAAACATCTACTAGTGGTAGGTAGTCTTCCCACTTCTTAGGACGATGAATTACATGCATCCTTAACATGTCCTCTAACACTTGGTTTACCCTCTCTTTCTACCCATCAGTTTGAGGGTCATAGGCTCTAGTAAATAACAGTTTACTTTCAAAACCAACAAACAAAGATTTCCAAAAGTTTGAAGTAAATTTCGTATCTATGTCAGATATGATTTCCTTAGGCATGCCATGCAGTATAAATATTTATTTCATGAAAATACTAGCAATATCTATTGCCTTGCAAATTGATTTGACGAGAATAAAGTGAGAAACCTTGCTCAGTTTGTCCATAACTACCATGATGGCGTCATTCTGTTTGGTTGATTTTGGTAACCCTGTGATGAAATCCATGGAGATGGTTTCTCATTTCCATTCTGGGATTGGTAGGGGCTGCAATATCCCTGCTAGATTCTGATGTTCTTCCCTAACTTGTTGACATTCTAGACACTTAGCTATGAAATCAACTATGTCCTTTTTCAGTCTGGGCCAATAAAATAGTTTCATAGTGGCTATGATCATTTTCTCATAACCAGGATGACCAGTATATGGTATTTTATGTAGTTCATCCATTATGAACATCTTAAAGTCATCAAAATTTTGAATATACAAACTACCTTTGTAAGTTAGCAAGCCATCATTCAACAATCGATAACCCTCGTACTTTAGCCCTGTGGGATCTTTCTCTAAGTATTATTTCATAGTCTTGAAAAATGTATATGTTTCTTGTGCACTTTTAAATCTCTCCTTGACGTTTGATTCACAGGTGCTTACAACTGCCAAGTAAATCACTTCCATACTTCTACTAAGGGAATCAACCACCCTATTTTCTTTTCCTTTGATATGTTTGATTTCAAAATCAAACTCACAAAGGAGATCCATCCATCTAGCATGTCTAGCATTGAGTTTTGGTTGATCAAACAAATATCTCAACCCACTATGGTATGTCATAAGCAAAAATATTCTACCTATAAGGTAATGCATCCATATTTTTAAAGCATGTACTATGGTAGCCAACTCCACATCGTGGGTCACATAATTGATTTCATGTTCATTCAATTTTTTGGATTCATAGAAAATAACATGTCCTTCTTGCATAAGGAATCCTCTGAGCCCTTCCTTGTAGGCATCTGTACACACAAGGAAGTCCTTGTTTGGGTCTACAATCTTTGTCACAGGTGCATTGGTTAGAAGGTATTTCAGCTCCTGGAATCTATCTTCACATTCTAATGTCCAAATGAATTTAACTCCCTTTTTCTTAAGGGGGGTGATTGGGAAACCGATCTTGGAAAATCCATTTATGAACCTTCTATAGTATCCTACTAAGCCCATAAAGGATATTATATCAGATACATCCTTTGGGGTATGAAAATCCATAATGGAATTGATCTTGTCAGGAACAAATGCCACTCCTTCTTTAGAAATAGCATGGCCTAAGTAATGGAATTGTTTTTGGAAAAAGTCACACTTACTAAATTTAGCATAGAGATGATGTTATCTTAGTACTTGAAGCACTAGCTTGAGATGTTCTTCATGTTCTTCCCTATTCTTAGAATAGATTAAGATATCATCAATGAAAATGAACACAAATCTATCTAAGAACTTACTGAGTACATTATTCATTAAGCACATAAAAGTGGTTGGTGCATTGGTACCACCGCAAAATCCATAGTGCCACCACAAAATGGCACCACCACAAATTCATATTGCCCATATCTTGTCCTAAAGGCTTAGTGTGGATGTCTTCATCCTTAATTCGGACTTGATGGTATCCAAACCTCAAGTCAATCTTGGAGAAAATTGTAACATCCCTTAATTGGTCAAACAAGTCATCGATCCTTGGCAAGGGATACTTATTCTTAATGGTCATCTTATTGAGTTATATATAGTCTATGCACAACCTGAGTGTGCCATCCTTATTTTTCACAAACAAGGTTGGTAATCCCCATGGGGAAACACTAGGCTGAATGTATCCATTGTCCAACATCTCCTTTAGCTATAGTTTGAGCTCGACCAGCTCTAGTGTACTCATTCTACAGGGTGTTTTAGACACTAGCACCACTCCTAGTACATGTTCTATTGAAAATTCAATATCTCTTCTTGGAGGTAGACTCGATACCTCTTCTGGAAACACATATTTATACTCTCTTAATATGGGATGGTCCTCTAGGCTTGGTTTGTTGTTCTCGAAAGATTTCAACACTTGTATTACATACAAAGGACATCCTTTTCTACAATACTTCTTCATTTGAAGGGTTGATATTTGTATCACTGAGATAGGCTTTTGAATCCCTTGTAGCTTTATTCGTCTCCCTTCTCATCTTCACATTCCAAAGTTTTATTGTAATAGTCCAACTTGGTTTTATGGGAAGCCAAATAGTCCATGTCAATCAACAGGTCATAGGATACTAAAGGGAGCATGTTTAGGGTTGCTTGGGTGGGTAAATCATTCATAATGCATTGGCATGATAATATTACCTATGTTACCTTTATTTTGGTTCTAGTGGCTAGTTGTACTAGCCATGATTTAGCATGTTTTGCTTGTTGCAATTTACATTTCTCAATAGTTTGAGGGGAAACATAACTCATATTAGAACCAAGGCCAATTAAAATGGAAACTAGATGGTTGGAAATCATACCTTCCATCTCCACTACTAAAGCTTGGTGGTCATCTTGTCTATTATCCAAGGCTGCATAAATTTGTGGCATGCTCCTAACCACATCATTAATTGTGGTAGCCTCTTGGACGTTGTAGACCCTCATATTGTTTTGTTTCCTATGTGGAAAGTCCCTCAACAGATGTTCTTCTCCACAACCCCAATATTTCAAAGGTTCTCTCTTTCTGTTGTCCTTCTTTCCTGTGGTTGGTCCAAAGGTTTTATTACCAATATGAGATGGAAAATTATGCTGATATACACTTTTAGTTGGACGACTCAGCTTAGAAATTTTCCCGTGGTTCTTAAATCTTGAGGGTTTAAACCCCTTATTCTTGAATCCCAAATTACTTTTCTTCTTCCAGTCCTCATGAGGTTCTGACTTGTTCTTGAATTTCTCATAGAAATACCTTTCCTTTCAGACAATATCCTCTAAGGTCTTTGGTTCATCAAATTCAATTATGTCCCAGAAGGACTGAGGTAATCCACTAATAAATAGTTTCATCTTTACCTTTTCATCCTTTATGTAGGGCACATACCTTATTAGTTCTAGAAATTTGTTGATATATTCAACTATTGTGAGTTTTCCTAACTTGAATTCATAAAACTCTTTAGTCTTCCCATCAAAGTATTTTTCTGATAGATACTTCTTCTTGAAGTATTTCTCAAATTGTTTCTATGACAATCCCTTATCATGTATTCCTTTCACATTCCTAAGGTCCTCCCACCAAATGGAGGCCTTTCCATTCAAGTTGAAAATGGTTATTCGAGCCTTTAAGTTTTCAGAGTAGTCATGGACTCTGAAGTACTTCTTCAAGCCAAGAAGCCAAACTTCTGCTTCTTCCCCCTTCTTAATTTATCCATCGAAAGTGGGTGGTTTGGCTTTCTTAAAATCTTCAGGGTCATGGCTCTTGGAGTGTTTCCTCTTCTTTCTTCTCCTCTGGGAATGTGAACTAGTTTTGCTAATAGAATATTCCTTGGAGTTGTCAGTTTCCTCACCATTGGATTCTTATGATGAGTGTCTCTTGGCTCCATTTTGGGCCTTCTTTGAGGTTCTCCTCCTTGAGTGGCCACTTTCAGGACCATGCTTTCGTATCTCAGGTGGACTTTTGGTTTTCTTAGTATGATGTCTATCCATATGGTTGGATGCTGGTCCATGTTGCAACTGCTTTTGTATATCTGATAGGATTTTCAATAGGATTGCATTAATTTTAGTTTTCTTTTCTTGTTCTTTTATCAACATTTCATTGTCAACCTTACAACTTTGTAATTTCTCCATGAGGCTTCTTACAATTTCGACCAAATTTGGAGGGGTTTCCACAACCTTCCTTTCATCAAATTATTCTTCTCTATTGTGGGAGCTCTCCACCAACTCATGGTGTGTCACCATCCTTTACATTGTAGTTTTCCTACTGTCCATTGACTGCTTGAGTGCTGATAAAACATTTTATGTCGGTTAATTTTCCTACTATTTTATGAACACCACATACAATTTAGATTTTCAAAACATATAATAGAAGTAGAAAGTTTCATTCCTTTCTTCAGTGGAGTTTTAGATATGCTTCTCATAAATGGGGTATGACAAGGTGTTACCCTTAAAAGTTTTCTATTAATATTTTTAAGCGACCCGTTCATGATCCCAAGCAAGACAAGTGTTGTTTCCATCCTCTGATGCGAATTTGTAACACACCCGACCCCTAAGTACCATTTTTCGGGATGTGGCATCAAAATTACGCTTTCCTTAATCATATCTAATCCTCTTCTTCTCCTCAAGAGATATCTAACCACTACTACATTGCTTGAATCCGAGCTCTGGATTGGGAATTATGCCCTTCCAAAGCTCGTTAGGAGTTATTGGTCAAGGGCCATGTGGCACCCACGTGGATTCATCTCATTCGTGCCATCCAAGTTTCCCTGAAGTCTTGTATATCCCTAACGCTCCTAGATCTATGGTGGAAAACCATCCACCCTTAAATCCATTGATGGTACTTCATCCTCATTTAATGCACAATTTTATGGGAATTCGACATTAAAGGATTCGACGCTGAACACCCCTTTTTCTTTCTATGTGCATACCCTCTGGAGTCCAAAAATACAGAACTCTCGAAGGACCCCAAAATCTTGCCACATGGCTCTAGCCTTTGACCCTTTTGGCTAATCTAAGATACTACACCCCAAACCTTTGGATTTCTGAAGCCCCAGATTCTCGAAGGGTCCACCCTTACACGTGATGGCGTATTAAATGTAGAAGCAAGGACATGTGGGTCCCAGCCTTCGGCCAAATTAACCTCAGCGTCCCAGCGTCCCAACTTTCCAGAAGTCCCAAACTCGTAGTGTCCCAGGTAATCCACCCGTTATTAGGCCAAGTGAGTATGTGCCATGTGGGTGACACGCGGCAAGGCATAGATGACACATGGGCCCATTGATGGGTGACAGGTGTCTCATTCTAATGGGCACATAGGGCCTCTAAAAATCATGAATCAAGGTGACACATGGCATGTTGAACATGGTTCCACATCACCCTAGGTGACTTCAACGTACCACATCACTCTGGATTGACAGCCTTCCAACACCACTTATATCCCACACTCAAGATGTGTCCACGTAGATCCATATATCGACGACCTCCATTACTTTGCAACTTTGGTGTTTAGGGGATTTGTTGTGTAACTTCCTCTTTTATCCTGAAGTGTTCAATTCTATGTTGACCATGGTCTAGATCTGACAGTCAGGAGGGATCCTGAGGCACCCTCAAATTGACGGTTCATGTTACTTCTTGATTTCGACGTTTGGGGGTTTCACTTGCTTAACACTCGTTTTCTCTCGGAGTGTTCAACATTATATTGATTGTGACTTATATCCAATGCTCATGGGAGATCTTGAAGCATCCTTTGATCTACAATCTTCGTCACTTCGTGAGTTCAGTGTTCGGGGGTTTTACCCACTTAACACTCCTTTTCTCTCGGAGTAGGAATTTTCCGAAGTGTTATGCACAAATCCTCCCACTGGTTGATCAGACGGTTGGGAGAGGTTCTCAATGGACTCCTAGAGATATGACTCGCATTTATTTGTAACTCCAGCATTTGGGGTTTTATTTGATATGACACCTCTATTCTCCTAAAGTGGTCAATGTCGAACTGACCACATTGTAGATCCAACGGTCAGGGAAGCTCCCGAGTATCCTCATATATACAACTCATGTTACTTCATGACCGATAAGTGGGTCAGGATTTAACGGTGGGAGAGATCCCACGGTCACGGTTAGGGAAACCGTCAGATGTTGGTCAACCTCACTTGTAACCGAACCAACAAGTTGTCTTTGGTTTATTTTGGAGGTTGTAAGGTCATAGCGTCCCAGAGCTCCAAAATCCCAGAGTTTTGAAGCCAAAGATAACTTATCTGCTTTCTGGCCTAGTGAAGGGTTCTAAGGTCTTATACATGTGGAACTTATCGAGCTCCAAAGGCTACACTCATATCTCTTAGCCAAGATTTGTTTAAGGCCATGGGTATGAGCCTGTGGTCTCTTGGGCAACTGGTTTGAAGGGAGTGCCTCCCATTCATGGAACTTAAGTTCTAAAACATAGAAAGGTATTTTTCGACCAATACAAGAACTGTAAACTTATTCTTAGATTCCTTTATAGAATCACGTCTAACAATCCTCTTACTGCTAAGCAGAGACAAATAGAAAACCATTCAGATGCAGGGGTTTATAGAAGAATAATAAGCATTTATAATATAAATAAAAAACTGTGAATCTTAGTCATAGACATAGAGATTCAACCATTATTTCAATTCTAGCACACATGATAAAAGAATACTTATCAAGAAAACCAAATGGTGAAGCAACTGCTGAGAGGGGTGCATGTTTCCACCCAATCGTAGCCACAACCACTCCTGAACGGATTTACCGCTGGCCACCCCCTAGCTAGATCATGATGCTCTGAGAGAGACTCTTCTTTCTTGTTTAGCGATAGTCAAGGATGAAGGTTATTCTCCTCCTCCCATAGGGACTTGGAAAAATAGTTTTCTCTCCACTAAGAAAGGGGGAGTGCAATGAGTACTTTCTCAGTCACTCACCTTCTCTACAACCTTGTTTATCATCTTGGACTGAAAATGATACCAACAACTTATTTCACCCAGAGAAATTTTATTTCTGAGTTCTCTTCAGAAACAAAGAGTTTCACGTGCTACTCTCTTTCTGGAAGAATGATCTATCGACTCATCTTTTTTTCGCGTGTCCCCTCTGCCCATGAATTCCCTTATTTTCTTTCCTACCTCAGCAATATTGCATGGGTCTGAATCCCCAGTTCGTGGTCAGGTCAGAAAGTATTTCATATGGGTACTCTGCCCATATCCTCATTAACTCTTAAGGAGGACTTCCCAACTACCATCCTGACTGGTAACTTATTTTTGGGTCAGAGAACTATTATGGGTCCAAGTAATTTAAATCCAGTAAGGTACTGGTCTGGTGGGGGTCATCTCAACCATTGTTGGTTCCCCTCACCATCTCTCTCATAACATCATGATCTACTTTAGCAAACCCCCTTTATCAGTTATGCAACACTATCCATTTTTAATTAACAACATAAATACATACATTACCTTTTATAACAAAAAGGTTCATCAAATTCAACATCCACACATATTCAGTCTGCCACAACCTTTTGGCGAGTTTTAGTTATATTTGCAATTTGGGGGAAACAAGTGTGTTACATTGAGTCATAAGGTTATAACCCCACATAGATCCATGGACATGCCTCATGAGTGGGATGGAGATATAGATTACTTTAGATCATATTATAGAGTAGGGTCCATCCTATATCCTAAACTTCCTTTATTGTTACACTAAGTTTGAATGCATTTCTACCTAGATCTTATTACCGGTCGATGACCAAAGTGCTTCCACCTATAATTATTAGAGCCATGGATCTACTCCTCTCACCCAAATTACAATCATAGACATGGTTACACCTCCTACAACCATTTAGACTATCCTTATCATTTAACTAATGGTGTCACTTTTCACCCAACATTTTCTCACTCCTAATCACACATTTGTTCCATTTCAACATAGTTTTCCACTTGAAATTAGGACACCTATGCATTATAGGATCCCATTGCAATCATCCATGGGCACCATAAATTCAGTTCATTTTCTTAACACACAACTTGTCCTTGGTCATTTGATATCCACTTACTCATCATTAGTTGGAATGCACTTACAACCTAGTACTTGTATCCAATTGTCCATATCCTTGTAATCACAACCTAGAGTATAGAATCATGCCATACTATAGACCTCCTAGCCATATCCATACTAGTAGTCACTCACTCAACTTTCCCAATAAATACAAAACTTGGTTCCACCACGTAACTTGTAGGACCAATCATAACCCATCTAGACAGTGATTGAAAAATTTAATTCCATTATAATTGAGTTACTATAATAGTAGTATGTGTATTTTTAACCTATATTAGTGCACCCACAAAGGCACACCATATAGTTACAACCCTTACAAGGCCTCATCACATAGTATCTACTTAATCCAATCACTTACCCAACAATTAATTTGATTAACCCCACTATACCACCTTATCAGGATACATATCTTACGATTAATCCCACCATTCCTACAATGCCACATAGAAATACATACTAATATTATCAAGCTAGGACAATCCCTTAGGAAAATCTATAGTAGGTGCTACCATGTTAAAAAACTTGATTACATAACCCTAGGATTGTACCTCCTCTACTTGTGGTTCCACTAGTATAGCCAACAATTGTAGTAACATAGCCTCCACTTGGACATATGATTAAACCATACTTCAGGATACCATTGCATCCAAAGATCCAAGTTTTTATATTACCACATTCCATACTTAAATATGATAAGATTGGAGATGTATAATAACATCTTTCCAAATTAACTAACATCTATCAAGACTTGAAAGACTATCCAAATGCCATGCCTAAAATCTCCCCATACACACATTTAAGCATTGCTTTTAAGTGGTTCCAATATATCTAAGAGAATTCCATTGTCTTTTTAGCAATTATGTGAATAGTTCCTCTCCATGTTCTCCTTCCAGGATGATGATTCTCAGAGGTTATATCCCTTATCCAAATATGCTAGGGAGATAAAACCACTTTATGCAATATTTTTAGTCATTTTGTTCTGATGATATATGTTGAATTTTCATAGAAGCCTTATGTAGTTTATCTAGAATGTTATAACAACCACACTTTCACCCCCCAAAGATGGAATGGAGAAGGTGTTAGGTTTGGAGGCATTTTACATCCATCATAACCTCATGTAGTATACTACAACATCCCTCCTTTTGAGGAAGACACTACTACATATGGTCATCCTAGACCACATGGTAACTACAACCATAATAGAAATGTTGCTAGAGCTGGTGTAGTCGATGCTCCCTATGCACCTCAAGTCAATGCTATCTGGTAAGTTATAAAACTTTCTATTACACCACCATTTCCACCTCAATAATGGCAACCCCTTAGGATACTATAGTGCAATAACTAAGTGATACCTCCATGAACACCACTTACGATCATGCTCCACCCACTTACTCCATTGCACCACTAGTTACTACTCCATAAACATTTGATACTCCTCACAACCATGAAAAATCCATTTTAGATGCCTATGGAATTGACTAGGGATATATCCCATTAAGTATTGTGACTACCAACAGTACCAATGATACAACACTGAGGAGTGTTACGCATATCACAAAGCCTAGCAAGAGAAATAACAATAAAGTGGAGAAAAAAAAGGGCCTTCATAGACTAAAAACACTAGCTTAGGCATCTACCAAAACCAATTTCCATCATATAATTAGTAACTAGACTCCATTCTCATTCTCAACCATCCATATTCATGTTAGTCAATGTGCCATCCACTTCATCAATAATGACCATGATGCCTACCCAAGGTGGACCTACACCAAAATGAAATTTTGTTATTGGGTCTATAAAGGAAGTAATATTAGATGACATTTGCATTAGTACATGCATATGAGAAAATCATAGTCCTATTAATCCTCTAGTTCCAGTAGCTACTCTTGCTCCATCATATACATGCTATCAACTCAACATTGTACTATTGAATTGAGTTCATTCAAGAAGGGGAATATTATGTCATCCTAGAGGATCTTAATTCACTTTGACATTTCCCAAAGGCTTGTTATATGCATGAAGAAACCAAAAAATAGATCAAGAAGTGGGTTGGACTTCAGACCCAATTCTGTCAATATTTCTCTTTTGTTGGTTGGTCAGATGAGGTCATTGTATTTCTCAAGCTGATAAAGGAGCCTCTTGGACTCTTGGTCGCATATTGAGAACTAATATCATTTATGTAGTTTATATAGTTTCCTCCTCAAGCTGATAAACTAGTTCTCAAGTTGATAAACTAGTTCTCAAGCAAAGCCCCCTCTCACAATGATATTTTGTAGGAGCACTTTCTAGTTTTATTTACCTCCCACAACCCTAATTGCCCATTTTTCACATAGGGCATGGGATTGGTAAAATCACCAAATTATCTTAAAACCACCCTATTCCTTTGGACTGTAACAAAGCTCCCAATTGACCTAATGGAAGACCTTGTTTCATACATGGTAGTGTTGAAAATGTTTCAGAGGAGCATCTCTATCCATCAATAGGTTGTGATGGACATAACCCATCAGGATGAATAATACACATGAATGGAAGCAAGAAACTTGGAGTAGACCTAGAATATGTTTTCTAAAGATAGAGGCCATGAAATCCACTTGTCCTCTTTCTTAGCTATCTGTTGCAACACCATCTCCTAGAGTGATTTTACTGAAGATTGAAGATCAAATGGGATCCCCCAAAATTTAAACATTTGACCACATTGAATCTAATTCCACCCTTGATAGGCTATCCAATGAAGGATGACATCCTAAGATAACATTTCATAATGGATTTGGCCTTTTGAATTTTACAACCCGAGGCCTCTTTAAAAATATAGACAGTCCATAGTATTGTCCATCGACTCGTTTCCTTCCAAGATAGTAAGAAACGAGTTGTCAAGAAAATTCTCATTGACCATTTGACAAGCGACAGACTTGGATAAAAAAACACCTTTAATCAACCCTTGAGGATACTAATGATGAAAAAGGTAGCCAAGGGCCTCTACAACCACCAAATATAGGGTCGGGGCCAGAGGGAATCCTATTAAATTACGAGGCTTACTTTATGTAATCTAATAAAATGATAATTAGATCATATTTAAATAAAGTAGTTACCTTGTAATGGTAGCAACAACTACCTCACAAATGATAGAAAGGGGATCAACCCCATCGTATCAACTGATCTCTTTGTAATAAAAACATATCTTTACATAATTCTATTGAGTATGTTTCTAATCATTTTTGCGATCTTTCTTGTATATTTAGAAAAATATCATGGCATCAAACAAGAATATTTGGAGTTTGATTTGGTCCAAATTTGAATAACAAGTGGAAGTCTTACAAACAATCCACCAAGAATGGTTTCAATATAAGCCCTTGACCCCACAATAGTTTGAAAAAATAATACCCATGTAAAGCACATATCAATTCATTATCATATCACTGAAAGAAATTTTCCTTTTGTAATCAAAGGAGAGTTGATGGTCGAAGAATAAAAGTCTGATGTTGTCAAACTTGAAGGAGAATTGATTCATTTCCCATTTGAGATTGTGGTCAAATACATAGAAGAAACTACACAAGGGTAGTGACATTCTTAAGGCTATATAAACTACACACTAAATCACCAAAAATAGTGTGCATCATGTGAAACGTGTGAAAGAGTGTAGTCTAAACTCATACAAAGCTATAGAGAGGCCACTGTAAAATCTAAAGTTGAAGGTGTCAAGAGATTCATTTTGTTGTATCTAATACATGAAAGAAAAATTTATTATATATATGTCAACTAAGGAGGAGCCACCATATTAAAAGGAACTTGAGTTGAGGTCAAATGGAGGGAAGCCATTGTATTAACACCAAGAGGGGATGCAACTCATTGTTTCAAGTAGAAAGGGTTTCAAAGATCCACCAAGAAATTATTCATGTAGCATGTTTTGGAGATCGAATCAAATGTAGAGAATGGAATGTGCACTTAACTATCCATGCCTTAATAAGATTGTCAAGAATAACATAGGTGTAATAGAAGATAATCGACAGAGAGAGTAGATAGATTAATAAGTTGTCTTACTTGTAGCAAACAAAACAAGAATACATTATGTTTTTATGCCTAATCTACTTCTGTGAGAATAATATGCAATAGTAGTACCATTTCACAAGCACAAAGACAATTTATATATAGAAAATATTTATCCTATTAAGAAAAATATGAAGGTATGAAATGTTGAAGTGTACACTTGACACTGAGAGGGGGGGGGGTGAATCAGTGTCAAAAAACTTCAGACAATTTTCCACTTTTCATAAATTAATTGAACAACATATATTTATTTCAATTTCTCAACCAATATATAAAAGAATAAATATTTTATTTATTTATTTAACTTGAATGAACACATGATATCAATCTTCATCTTCAAACAATTATGAGAGACCTCTCTCTCTATTACAAGACCCAACTTGTAGTTCTCAGATCAAACTGAGAAATGAGGAATCCAACCTTCATAACAAGTCCTAGCTTGTTGATCTCAGATCCAATTGAGATGTGAGGAATCCAATCCTCATATAAGACCCAACTTGTAAACAAGCACCAACCTGATAGAATGAACCTTCATTCAATCCATTATATATAAATATATATACTTCAACAAATTCAACTACACTTTTATTCACCATACTTCTTTGTTTATATAGTCTTCCAATTGGTGTGAACTTGAATGATTGTGTATCATTGCACCCTTTCATTCATTTTAATAATAATAACTTCTACTATTATTATTATTCTTAATAGTTTGTTTAAATACTTCAAATCCTTTGTAATTTGATTCAACATTTTAACCCATCACTAATTATTGCAAACACGCGCTTCCTTCAAACCATTGTTTTCAAATGACCATATGTGCAAAACCAAGGGATTATTAATTTAAGCATTGTTCCCAACGCTACATGAATTTATGTGTTCGTAAACAATGACCGGGGGCTGGAACCTAGTCCTCTAGACTTTGACCTTCAGGAGTTTTCTCTCTCATCCAATCTTCTGGAGTTTTCATCTTCCCGAAGTAGTTATCGACTCTCACAAGGATTGATCTAATAGTTAGCATGATTCTCGGAACCAAATCAATGGTCTAGCGTTGATCCTTACAATATCTTTCCACTGCTTAATCCAACGACTATGACTTAATCAAAGATTGAGATGGATGGCCATTATTTACTTCGGGACTCCAGGGATTCTAGGCTTTCCAATCTTTCAACCTTCCAGAGTACATTTCACTGAAGTATATTAGATGGTCGATATTTGATCCTCCATTATATGGATGATATTGCCTTGTCCATAGGTTTCAAATAAATCGATGATGAAGATTTGATCTATAGTTTATTGTGTTAATATTATGGTAGCTGCGGGAGGTATTTACACCCACGTGTGACCCTGATGAGAATAGAAGACTCCAGAAAGCAAGAGAAACCCTAATGAGTTGGCTAATAACCCTAGAAGCCTTGTCGGCTTAAGAAGATAATTTATACTAGGCTATTATCCTCCAAGAGAAGAAGTCGGCCATAATTAATAATAATATACTGAACAAACACATACCCAGAAGGAGAAGTTGACCCCAACAAACTGGCAGGATTACTATAAATATAGGGCACCAGTTCTCATTTGTAGCATCTCAGCAGTTGCAGACAGAGCCAGTTCTGCACAACAGTTTCCCAGTTGGTGTGCACTGCAGTTGCAGTCTGGTGCGCAGGTTTGGAGGAGGGTTGTAGGTGCAGCTGCAGCAACAACTAGCTTCAGTATTGGCTTGGATATCTCTTGGCTAGGATTTGGGACTATCTGATCAGTCTTTTGTGTTGTGATATCTTGGGGAGAGATGCACCGCCCTTTGCTTGGCTATCTAGCCTAGGGTTTGCTTCCGGAGGAATTCTCAGTCAAGGCTAAGGTGCTTGGAGGGAGGCTTCAACCTATGGTTGGGTGACGAATGTATCTTCAATGGTAAAACGAGCACACCATCTTCTATATTCTAACATATTGGACGGTTCTCGTTCACTTCGGTACTTCGGAACTTAAGGAAACTACTGGTGGTAGACGTTGGTTTCCCCCAAAGGACATACTCACTGAGTGATGTACCTACTAATTTCACTGTTGATGTGGCATTGGATGAGTCGCTACCACGTGTAACCTATATTCGTGACTTACGTATACCTAAAGTACCAACTGGACCTTGACACTTGTCACCATCTGATTGAGCCACATGTCCTTGCCGATGTGGACTATGATGATGTGGGATCTCAATGTGTGTGCCATGTGTCTTAACTTCGTGACTTTGGAACTTCAGACTTTAGATGAATTTACATGTTCTCAACCCTTTTGTGCTGAAGTGGTCAGCCCCAAAGTTGACCATCTCATGATATGATGGTTCCCATGTTCTACTTCAGATTAACGGTTATCGTCACTTTGGGGCTTCGACCTTAGAGTAGTTTCATATGTTCTTGGCTTATTTTTGTCAGAGTGGTCTGCGTCGGAAATGATTGTCTTCTTATCTGACAGTTCACATATTCTGCTTCATATCAATGGTTGTCGTTACTTCGGGGTTTTTATGGCTTACACTGTCCTTCCACTAAAATCGATCGGAAGGTCAAGAATTCATCTGAAGTCCCTCCTTGATCTTAATGGTCGGGAAACCTCTCGAAGCTCCTAATTCAGATCTGTTGGTTGATATCTAATTCTTCCCAACCTATGACTTCCCCTTAATCTGACGGTCCTGGACTGTACCGAAATGATAATGGACGGCTCATGTGCATCATCTCTTATGATATTTTGGGTTTATACCTGGATTCCAATTGAACCAAGATCGTTGATCTGTTGGGAATTCAATCCCTATCACGTTTCTGCAATGCGATTTCCCTTCTGATCTCTGATTAACATTTCTTTCTTCTGATCTATTTCATCACTATTTCTCATGAGCTTCCTAATAACTGTGTGCATTCATTTATGTACTGATCTTCAGTTGCTAACCCTCCTGAGCTCTTAATTCCTTGTACTTCATTATTCCTTCTGTACATGGATTCTCTGCATGATACCTCTCCTGAGCTTTAGAATCATAGGATCATTGTTGATCTTATTGTGATAAATAGTGATCACAAACTACTTTTACCCCAAGGTGATCTTACTCTTCCCCAATGTGATCTTCCTTTTTCTATGATTATTGTGCATGTTTGACTCATGTTTCCATCAATGACAACATACTACCAATGTTGTCAACAATATCCCCCTTTTTCATTGAGGGCAACATGTCTGTAAAACAATAATGATTTCATACCTTTCCTCCCCCTATCACTAATATTCTTTTCTATCTGATAGTAAATTTTGTTTTCTGCTTAATTTTGTTTTACTTCTTTTCTCCCCCTTTGACGTCAATGACAAAAAGTGAGGCTCTGACTATTTTTCTTCCCCTCTGAATTTACTAATTGCTTATCTCGGTTCATTGGGATATTTTTGTTACAAATACGTAGTATTTTTTATACCAATTTGTAGTGATACCAATTTGCAATGATAAAGTGTTTTAAAACTAATCTAAATATTTTCTTATTTGATAACCAAAATAGTCCCCCTGAGTTTTTACCGTCTTTCGTTTTTCAAACAGGACAAGGGTATGACTCTTATTGATCTTTCTTGATCTGCTGCTTATTCTTCTTTATTTGATATTCTACAGGAATATCAATTGAGGATTGATACCAATTGATCTAATACCAATTTTTTTATCAATTGATATTTGTTGATTGATATCTCTTGAATCTCTGAGCTATTTTTTCTCTTGTCCCCTTTTTACAAAAATGACAAAAATGATCTTTTATTTCTCCTTCTGAGGTCATACTCCCCCTAACGTGATGCTCCTCTTTGTCCATTTTCTCTTTCTTGTATTCTACAACTAACCCTACCAATGATTTTTCTTTTTACCACTAATCTTTAGATATTCAAGATTTCCATATGTTATTTTAAAAACTCTTGGCATAATCCTTTGATTTTGGAGAAACCAATTTAAACTTCTTTTTGTATTTTCTTTCTTTGGCTAACAAATTATGACATCATCAGAATTTGATATTGTCCCATATTCTTCTATAGACACTTCCATTTCTTGAGATTGATCTATTTCATATTGAATTTCACATTCTTTATTATGACCTTCACCCATCATTCTCTTATTATTAATTTCTTCATTTTCAGGTGTAATATCATCTTTCTTACTTTCTCCTTCATATTTTCTTCTCCATATCTCTCTATGAGATATTCCACTTTTTGGACCTTCTCTTTCTAACTGTGTTTTTGGAGATTTGTTATCTCCCTTCTTCCAAATTTTATTAGATTTTCTCCTTGAATTGAATGAATCATTTGTGGATTGTCTTTTTGAGTTCATGCAATTTTGGGATTTGTTCCCAAACCTATCATAGCTATAACATCTCATTGTATGAAATTTTTTTGTTGTGTGCCCAAAAAAATTGCATCTCCAACATCTAATTGAGTTTTTGTATTTTTATGTATATCCTTTCTTTAGTTTCTTGCAGTCCATTGCTTTATGGCCAAAGTTATGACAAGAAAAGTAATAGCCATTGAAGGTGTTTCCATTCTTTAATTTATTTTTCCTTTAGAGATTTGTCTTTTGATTTTCTTCTTCCTTTTTACTTCTATAGCTTCCTTCCTTAACGAAGTTCATGGCTTGTAATTGGTTTGTGATTGCACCTTTTCCTTTTGAGAAGGATGATCCTTTCTCATGTTTGTAAGTGGTTCTCCACTTGTCACTGTCTTCATTTTTATTGTATCCAAGAACAGTTTTGTCATCAATTGATCTTTGACTGTTCCAAATATTATCTAGGATAGTTGAGATATTATGGAAATTGATAGTTTTATTTGTCTTTTCATTCATCTTTTCGAGATTAACTATTTCCAACTTCAACATGTGACATATTTCTTCCTTTTTAGTCAACTAAATCTTCAGGGATTTTTATTTTTCCTTAGCTCATTCAAGTTGAGTCTTTAGATTGATGACTATTTATTTTGTATCATCCAAGTCTTATGTACAATTATTAGTTATGTCATATGTATTGAACTCTTCTATATCTTTTGTTATATCAACAAATTCATTCTTCAATCTTTTGATTTATTCATTATTTTCTAGCTGAATCCTTTTGAGGTTGAGGGCTTCCAATTCCAACTTGTGGCATGATTCTTCCTTTTTAGTTAACTGGATCTTAAGTGCTTCTTCATTTTTCTTAGATTCTTCAATTTGAGTCACTAGATCGGCATTAGTGATTTCATTTATCTTTTTGAAGTTGATGATTTCCAATTCCAACATGTGGTAAGAATTTTCTTTCCTAGTTAATTGTATCTTCGGGACTTATTCACTTTATTTAGTTTCCTCAAGTTGAGTTTTTAGACTGCTAACCAATTCTTCTGTTTATTTTAGTACTTCTTTTCTTTTATTGTCATGTGTCTTTAATTCTTTCATCTCTTCTATTAGATTAGCAACTTCAGTTTTCAAGTTTTTGATCTCTTCTTCTTTGTTTTCTAACTGAATCTTTTGTTCATGCTCTTCATGGTTAGATTGATCTAACTGTTATAGTAGCAACATATATTTTTGTTGAAGTTTCTCTAGCTGTTCTAGAGTGCACATAGTTTTGTACTCAAGATTGTCAAGAGCCTCCATAGGAACTTTAATATGTATATAATTTTCTGGTTCCATACGAATCTATTCTATTGAAACTGTAACATTAGTCTTAATATTATGCAATTTTTATTTAGTGACTACTAAGGTATGCCTCAATTCCTTGACGAGGTTGTTTTCTTCATTGCTGAATGAATATTAAATTAAGTCCTTCATTTCATTCTGATTAGAAATCTCTTTCTCGGTATTATGTTCTTCAATTTGATTGGAATTCTCCTTTTCTTTATCTTGTTCCTTATCTTGATAAGAATTCTCTTCTTCTGAGTTTTGTTCTTTATTCTAACAAGAATCCTCTTTATTTGAGTCTTGTTCCTTACTTTGATAGGATTTATATTCTTCTTGTGTTTCATTCTGATAATTATTTTCTAGGTGGAGCCATAATTCTTTAGCGGATTTTTAGTGTCTCATCTTTCACTAATACATATTGTAAAAATTTCGACATTCTATTTGCGACGTTATGGACAAAATTGGCCATACTGTTGAAAAATAGAGGATTTTTTTTTCCATATTGCCCGATAATGTCACAAGTGTGACATCATACAAACATATGTCGTTATTGCAACAAAGACTTCGCTATTGAGATTCCATTCGACTGTTGTCACTCTTGCCATGTTGGTAAAATAGTCATCGCAGTTGCGACGTTATGGAAACTAGGTTTCCCCCCTCCAACGGTCACCTAGTATTTGACCAAGTCAACCTTGATTTGGTCAACTATCATAGGAATTGCGACGTTATAAAATCTATAAATATGTTTCATTTTACGGATGTTGTGACAAGTTTTCTATAATAACGACACTTCAAAAAGGGTTTGCGGGTCTTCTTGGTGAACAAAGAACATGTGTTTTTTTTCAGTATATGTCTATGGGGAATAATGTCAGAAAACATTAGAGCTGGGAAAAGAATTAAAGAGGGTGAAAAGGGTAACGATAAATGTTATTTCCGTTGCAATAATTGTTGTGCTAGACATCCCTAAAGAGTTTTAATAGAAACAACTAAAAAACATTGTAGAAAATATGGGCACATGGACGAGGGATCAAATGAATATCGTCCCATGGTATACACATTCATTATCTGTTTTAATATTTATTGTATTCTCAAACTTTTATATTGTTTTATACATGCACTAACTTTTCATGATTGTTTGTAATTATAAAGTTAGATTTTACCCCTAACTTTATGCACAAAGCACCAGGTAGTAGCAGAAATGATGTTGTAGTACAAGATGAAGAACTTGAAGTAGAGAATGAATGTAACGATCTCCTCGTTGGGACAACGACTCTGACAACAAGTGCAATTTTTTGTTTTGTTTTAAAAGTGTGTGCGCGCGTGTAGGAGGGGAAACTGACACACTGGACTCTACGTCGCCACCCGACGACTGACAAGACGCAACCACGATGATCAAAACAAGAAGACGCAAGGCGCACAACAAGTAACTGCAAGCAAGAACACCCAAGACCAAGGCGCCCCACAATATCTTCAACAATCACGACATTCTGGGTTAGGTGCCGTACGAACACAGAAGGTAGAATCCATGGTAGTAGGTTTACTATTTATGCACAAGAAAGCAGGGCATTTAATCTTAGTCCTCTGCTCCGGAGAGAGAGGAGGTCAGATAGGCTCCTGGCCAATTGCTCAGGCAGAAACTAGTAATCCCCTCAGGTGTGTCGCAAGAGTGGAACCCTGCCCTTAAAGGGCCCGAGACTCTTGATACGACACTAGATTCTAGACGCAGAAAACACACAGACACTACACTAAAGCTACTGAAGGTGTCTACATCCCTCCCAACACAAGCAGACCACGCAATGCACTACCACCAAGTACTACAAAATCATGGACAATCAAGACCTCTACGGGAGACGCAAGTCAAGAGGACTCTAATATCGACCAACCACTATTGAGACCCRAAGACATCARTCAAGATCAATTGCTCYATTAATTATCGTTAACCGAYGAAGACTTTATCCTAAGGTAAAAACCAATAATCTCAACCCCCATTATTTAGTTATAAGGTCATTARGCACTAGTTCAAGGACAAGCAATAATCACAAGCGCATTGCAWTTTTYKGTTARTCGCCATARYKGAGCSACGAKATCATTAMCATMAKGGTAAACCCTCGRACATTTACATTCTCCATATTAYCTTGCCYTTCCTTCCMATTTATTACCATACATTAGARTAACCTAGCAATAATTGCAGTGCAATTTAGACCTTMCCATTARCACTTCAATTGAAACGAATAATCACCTTGCAATTTAAACATCATCAYGAACATTTCAATTAAACAATATTAATATTYGAATCAACCATCATCATTAACATYRCAAATTAAAACGAATATTATTATTGCAATTTAAACAGTATTGCCATTGCAATTAAGCAATATTAATATTKCAGTTTAAGCTTCATCCTTAGYATTCAATTTAACGATATTAACATTAAATAAACAAGTTAACATAGCAGTTTGAGCATCATCATCACATTGTAAATTTAAACAATATCAACACTAAATTAAACAAAGTTAACATGGTAGCTTAAGCGCCATCATTACATTGCATTTTAAACAATAATAACATTAAATAAAATAAGGTTAACATGGCTGCTTACCCATCATCATTATATTGCATTTTAAACCATAATAACATTAAATAAAACAAGGTTATTCATGGCAACTTAAGGATCATTAGTATATTGCATTTTAACAATAATAACATTAATTTAAACAGGGTTAACATGGCTGCTTACGCATCATCATTATATTGCATTTTAGACAATAATAACATTAAATAAAACAAGGTTATCATGGCATCTTAAGCTTCATCCGTATATTTCATTTTAACAATAATAACATTAAATTAAACTGGGTTAACATGGCTTCTTAAGCATCCTCCTTATGCTCAGTAGTTAAAACTTATAAATCTAGGGTTTCTCAGGATCCTCGGCCAGCGCGCAAGTCAGAGCCGCATTAACGCGAAGGTAAGGGAGGAGGGAACGCGTGGGCCACCGTCTGCTTCAGGCGAGTTTTTCAAGGGAAAAGGGAACGCGCAGGTGAGGGCAATGGCGGTCTGCTGGCAAATGCCGCAGAAGGTAATTTAACACGCAGAGTTATGAAAGGAAGAAATAAAGTTCAGGTTCAGTCTCTTGCATGCAGACTCAGCGCTACCATGGAACTACAATAACTTAACCTAATTGACCAGAGCCTTTCCTTTATAAATGAACTAGTATTGCAATTAAATACAGAAAAGAACGGAATAAAAGATTGGATAATTTTTGTAACAAATGATTCGACACATGGAATGTATATACAGTAAACAATTTTAATTGCCCAATGATAATCATAGCTTTAGTAATAAAGTAAGATTTCAGATATACGGCCTTATGAATTCACAGTTGATATGTTGCACCATGAATCCTGACAATGGAGTCCTGTGTTATATTAATTGAAGGATCGTATTTGCAAAGAAAATCCGAAGAGACTACAAAACATCAAAAGAAAGCCCGAAATATATACCCAGATTTTGCAGAGAAGCGAACAACCAAACTTTTTGATAATGACAATCCGACAAATTCCTCCCTTTTTCTGTACATCTAGAAACGATGTATCGGTGTAGACACGAGCATACAAACCCTACTGACTTCAACCTTAATAATAGCTATGCAATGAATTTATGAATTGGAAACCCGCTGTTGCAGAATGAAGATTAAAACAATATTCAAATCCACAGAGTTTATAACTGACGGAATCTTTAAGGACGCAGAGACTGAAGTTTAACATCACGGACAAAACGCAAACAACCCAGACGCAACTGAATAAGACGCCGAACTGGCATTCAACCCCGGAATGGTTATAACAACACGCAGTCCCAAAAATGCAGTGGTCCTCATGGGATTCGCCTGAACAAAGATACAAGAACAGAATGCCAACATAAACTCGAACGCCCCACTCGGATTCAGAAGGTCAACGAGTTTAACCTCACTAAATCGAATTCCAGGAAGGCCCAACCAACTCCAGAGATGCCAAACGTATTCAAACTACACTCGAACTCAGAAAGTCGACAATTTTGCCCCACGAACTCGAACTCAGAAAGTCGACAATTTTTCCCCACAAACTCGAACCCCTCAACTGATCATAGATACAGATGATGAAAAATAAAAAAAAA
>ML787326.1:421954-434104 GCA_009831015.1 Picea engelmannii
ATTCTACGGATGGAAACAACGATATTTGACAAATATGAGATGCCCATTAGGAACATTGTTGCAAACATGGACGATCTCAAATATTATGTGGTCGGGACATCAAACATCCTTGAGTCTTGAAACCCTTTGATACCGTCAAGGCATGTATCTAGTCTAACCATGTCGAATTTCGATGCATACATGCATAGTTTGAAGAAATTTCAATGTTGGCCCCATTCACTGCTCACTATGCGGGGTTAGTGCAAGATAACATTTGTGGTGGCTGAATTGAAGCTTCTACGACATCAACTCGACTTGGTAATTCAATAATCAAACCCTCCTTAAGTATTATGTAGGGACATCAAACATCCTTAAGTATCGAAACCCTCCCATATATTCAAGGAAACTATCTAGTATAACCATGTCAAATTTCGATGCATATGGGCACAGATTGAAAACATTTCAATGTTGGCCCCATTCATTTCTCACTGTGCAGGGTTGGTGGAAGAAATTTGTGATGGGTGTATTTGAAGTTCCATGTCCAATTTCGAGATAGTTCTGACAATGATTCTATAGAAGGGAATGACGAATGATGACAATGAGAGGTGCAGCATGATGAACATTGATACAAACATGGACAGTCTCAAAGATTATGCGGGGACATCATGCATCCTTGAGTCTTGAAACCCTGCCATACCGTCAAGGCATGTTTCTAGTCTAACCATGTCAAATTTCTATGCATACATGCACATATTGAAGAAATTTCAACGTTGTCCCCATTCACTAGTGCTCACTATGCGGGGTCAGTCTATGACAATTTTGGTGGTTGAATTGGAAGTTCCAGAACATTTCAAGAGAGTTCCAACAAAGATTCTACGAATGGAAACAACAACAATTGACAAATATGAGATGCCCATTATGAACGTTGTTGCAAACATGGATGATCTCAAATATTATGTGGTCGGGACATCAAACATCCTTGAGTCTTGAAACCCTCTGATACAATCAAGGCATGTGTCTAGTCTAACCATGTCGAATTTTGACGTATACATGCACAGTTTGAATAAATTTCAGCGTTGGCCCCATTCACTGCTCACTATGCGGGGTCAGTGCAAGATGGCATTTGTGGTGGGTGAATTGAAGCTTCTGCAGCATCAACTCAACTTGGTAATTCAATAATCAAACCCTCAAGTATTATGCGGGGACATCAAACATCCTTAAGTATCAAACCCTCCCATACCTTTAAGGAAACTATCTAGTCTAACCATGTCAATTTGCGATGCATACAGGCACATGTTGAAAACATTTCAATGTTGGCCCCATTCACTGCTCACTGTGCGAGGTCGGTGGAAGAAATTTGTGATGGGTGTATTTGAAGTTCCATGTCAAATTTCAATATAGTTCTGAAAACAATTCTATAGAAGGGAATAACGAATGATGACAATGAGAGGTGCAGCATGATGAACGTTGATGCAAACATAGACGATCTCAAAGATTATGTGGGGACATCATACATCCTTGAGTCTTGAAACCCTCCCATACCATCAAGGCATGTGTCTAGTCTAACCATGTCAAATTTCGATGCATACATGCATTTATTGAAGAAATTTCAATGCTGGCCCCATTTACTAGTGCTCACTATGCCGGGTCAGTCTATGACATTTGTGGTGGTTGAATTGGAAGTTCCATTACATTTCAAGAGAGTTCCAACAAAGATTATATGGATGTAAACAATGACATTTGAAAAATATGTTATGCCCATTATGAACGTTGTTGCAAACATGGACGATCCCAAAGATTATGTGGTCGGGACATAAAAAATTATTGATTCTTGAAACCCTACAATACTGTCAAGGCATGTGTCTAGTCTAACCATGTTGAATTTTGACGCATACATGCACAGTTTGAAGAAATTTCAACATTGGCCCCATTCACTGCTCACTATGCGGGGTCGGTGCAAGATGACATTTGTGGTGGGTGAATTGAAGCTTCTGCGACATCAACTTGACTTGGTAATTCAATAATCAAACCCTCCTTAAGTATTGTGTGGGGACATCAAACATCCTTAAATATCAAAACCCTCCCATACCTTCAAGGAAACTATCTAGTCTAACCATGTCAAATTTTGATGCATACGGGAACATATTGAAAACATTTCAACGTTGGCACCATTCACTGCTCACTATGCGGGGTCAGTGGAATAATTTTGTGATGGGTGTATTTGAAGTTCCATGTCAAATTTCAAGATAGTTTCGACAATGATTCTATAGAAGGGAATGACAAATGATGACGATGAGAGGTGCAGGATGATGAACATTGATGCAAATGTGGACGATCTCAAATATTATGTGGGGGCATCATACATCCTTGAGTCTTGAAACCCTCCCATACCATTAAGGAATGTGTCAAGTTTAACTATGCCAAATTTTGATGCATACATGCACAGTTTGAAGAAATTTCAATGTTGGCCCCATTCACTACTCACTATGTTGGGTCGGTGCAAGATGACATTTGTGGTGGGTGAATTGAAGCTTCTGTGACATCAACTCAACTTGGTAATTCAATAATCAAACCTTGCTTAAGTATTATGCGGGGACATCAAACATAATTAAGTATCAAAACCCTCCCATACCTTCAAGGCAACTATCTAGTCTAACCATGTCAAATTTCGATGCATAGTATCGCAAGGTTCTGTAAGAATGTATCACAAGGTTTGAATTAGTACCACTAACCATGTATCACCGCAAGGTTCTGTAATAATGTACCGCAAAGTTCTGTAAGAATGTATCACAAGGTCCTGTAAGAATATTGTATCACAAGGTTTGAATTAGACAACTATCTAGTCTAACCATGTCAAATTTCGATGCATAACCTATACAAAAATGTTGTACCACAAGGTTTGAATTAGTACCACGCCGAGTTCTGTAAGAATGTATCACAGGTTTTTAAGCCCAAATTTAATCTTTGATATTAGTGACACAAACAAATGTGTGGTACCCTCTTTAGTAACATGGGATATACTCTTTGCCAAGAGATCGATTAGGGTTAATAAGGCTCGATTCATTTTGAATCCATTAATAGAAACCCAAAATGGATCTAGACTATCATGGACCTGTAAGGAAGTATCCTAAATGATTATGGACATAATAGAGAATTTTCACCCCTAAATGGACCTCTAAAGTTAGGAAATACCCCAAATGACTTCCATGAGGGTCAAAATGAACAAAACTGGAAACCAAGGGCTAGAGGCCCAAAAAGAGAAGGAAACTAAGGACTTTATCGAAGTGCTAGATATCCATAACAGGTCGCATATCTAGGCTATGGTAGGGAGGACTCAAGAAAGGTGGTCCATCATTGAAGAATTGTTTAGAGAGATATTGGCAATCTAGAAATACAGGTTGGTATTGATGGCATTGACACTGATGTCAAATAGATGAGATACATTGTTGTTCATTAGCATTGAAAAAATAACAGTGTGCATTACTGTACTCTGTCACTACAGTACAACAAGCCCTATCATGGACAAATCAAGATGTATGTGGCATACAAGAACATGAAATAAGACAGAGTACATGCCTGTGATGATGAGAATGACAAGATCCAAAGTTTGTCAACATGAAAATATATTGATCAATATTGCTACATGATCATAGTGAGGAATATTGACAAAACCCTATGCAGACAGGAAGTTGGTCACCATATTCTATGCTCCAAATTATTCTGGGAAATTTGATAATGTTGGGGCTATGATAAATGTTCTCCTTCTAAATATTAAATCCATCTAAATAAGGATTGTTGCATGAATGCACCTTGGGAAATATTTTCTTGATACCACATCCAAAATTCTACATGTAAATAGCATACCTAACCCATATGGTGTCTACCACAAAGGGTGTGATTGAAGCTTTTAAAAGATCTACAATTATTTTATTACCAAGAGAGTATTGCACGCATCATAGTGGGTATCCAAAGAATTAAATTATGGCTATCTAGATTATCATCAAGGATGGATTTGGGTTTTAGGATTAATTTGGTTGTCAGGATCGATTTTGGTTTCAAGGAGCTGAGAATTCATTAAAACCCGGTGATGTAATTCAATGCAGAGAATCTAGATCTTGATTTGACATGGTATTCATTACTCAGAGTGCAGGCTACCTCATGAGAGCACTTTAACTATGGACATTTTCATAAATGTGATGACAATAATAAGACTGGGCCGATGACATCAGTAATAAAAATGATGAGTTGATGAGATCATCCTCTGAAGAATATGTGAGTGAATATGATGATCTAATGACATCATTCTCACCAACATATTTCGACTTAGTCGCAATGACACATCTTTGATATCCTCCAACATTAAAGAAATCCCCACATCAGCGGGGAGTTTAAACATTTTCAATAAGTGTGAGTCATTCATGCATTCTCCTACCTCATGGAAATTCTCTTGTGATCATTCTCACCATTATTCACATAACCCCCACAATATATTCCCCTTAGTTACTCAATAATCAAAATTTAGAAATGACCAAATCTAATGCAACAATGAGGGAATAGAAAACCTTGGAAGAGAGATAGATGGTTGTAGATAAGCATAGAGGCAAGGAAAATTATAAAACCTTTAACCCCATGCTCACGAAATAGTTGCTTATTAATTATTTAAGAGCTAAGGCAATACTCCACTAGGTTTCCCATAAAGCAATCAATGGATTGGACTATTTATGCCTACATGAGGGCACTGAAAAGGAAGGAGATGCTTGAGGGATTGTTGAGTAGAGAAAGGAAACATTTTCCCTTGTGTTGTGTATGGCATGTAAGAGATATTTATGGTTGATTGATCATTGGATGAGGTGCATGTGCTACTTTATAGTGCACAAATTCATCGATTCATGAGAGCAATGGGTTGGGTTGAATGATATGTAAGCATGTAGATGGTTTCTTCACCTTGGTGGTCTCATAGCCCAACTTGGGGGTGACATCTACACTAGACGACTATGGTCAGRCAATGAATTGTTTTTATGTAGTGAGTTTCTTGGACCATCTCTTGTTAAAAAAACAATTGTTATCTTTTAATAATTCTACAATTTTATTATATTCTCCATCATGACATTGACGTTGTATTCATGCAAGCTATGTGTATGTGAATGTGCTTAATTTTGAACATGGGCATGGTTTCCCTGAAATCATTAAGAATTTGTTGAATTGTTTCCACTGCATTTTAATAATGCATCTATGTATGATTTTGAATTATTGTAACCCTTACTAGTATCCAAATATAATATTATGGAAAATGGGTTTGTTAGCAACATGGAATGTTAATGCAATGAAGTGGGTTTTCCTTCTATCGTGGAGAAGTTCATTGATGGGGCACCAAATTAAGTGTGTGGGTTAAGTGCATCAATTATCTACATTGGTCAATTGTGTGAGTTAAGTGCATCAATTAGCTACATTGGTCAATTGTGTGGGTTAAGTACATTAGGATATTTAGGTGGCTTAGAATAGTGATTTTGGGTTAGTGCCTTAGTGGCCATGTTTGGAATTAGGAGTAATTAGCACATTAGGGGTGCAAGTTCTTGGGTTGATGTGATTGATATCTACTTCCACCCTTAATCCAACACTAACATTAATAGTGGTTAGTTGTGTGCTCTAGTTGCATGCATTAGTTGCATGGATTGGGTGTGTGGGTAGGTGCATAAATTAGGTGTATGGCTTATAATTGTAACTTATTTCTGGATTAGTATGTTGATGGATTTAGTGCATGGGTTAGATACACATGTCAAATATGTAGTGGCATCCATCATAATGTTGATGTGAAGAAAAATCCCCAATTGAAGATATGATAAAATCCAATATTTCCAACAAACTATGCCAAGGGGATAGGACCAACAAAATGCTAAGCCAACCCCTTGCATACAAATTCCAAGAGAGAATGGTATAGAATAGTTAGAAGGACTAGGGTGGCTAACTAAGTGAATCGTGTTGTGTTTCATCCATCAAATGACCAAGTTCCCCATGGTAATTTCTCTTTAGGAGACCCAAATGAGTGGAAATGAGTTTCCACCCATAAGTTTGACGACCAAAGCCAATTTCACCAAAGCCAACAACAAAATAACAATTAGTTCAAGAGAGAACCCATCGATGGCAGCACAACATTGGAAGGGATAAGACAAAGGATCAACATAGAGGAGGAAGGTTTCTCTCATGAATGACACAAGTTCCCAAGGAATGTGATTGCATTTCAAGTCATTTTGAGAGGGGTGGACGTACAATGCCCAACTATAACCCCTCATGGGCTGTAATTTCCCACTGAGACATCATGGGTGTGAATTAACTTGGCATGTAGTTGGGTTTCACGAGTGTAAATTAATTTTGAGTGTAGTTTCACTTTCTACCTAATCGGAAGGATTTGCAACAACGATGATGTTTATTGTCACATTATCCATTAAGGAATTCTAAACAATGAAACATCGCCCCAACACCATCGATAATTGTCCAACAATTGGCTTTGTCCCTGGTACCACAAGCATTAGAACTTACACCAAAATCATTGTTATTTGTTTGATGGGATATTTGTCTAGGTTTATGAGTGTATTGACCTTGCCACTACTCTCAATGTTCCTAATGTGGACTCTACTCCAATGTCACGATATAAATCTTGTGATTGTGGGGTATCGACACTTGTTCTCGTTGAAATAATATATTAACACTTATTGGGGTGTTGACACTTGTCCTAGATTATTATTATTATTATAATATATATCAATTATATATATTATATTAAATAATATATAATTGATATATATATTAATTATATTAAAAACAATAATAATAAAAAAAAAACATAAAAAACAAAAAAAAATAACAAATTTCAAACAAAATAATAAAAAAAAACAAATTTCAAATTGCATAATGAACCCGTGCCCATTCACACACAAAAACACTAGAGATAAACCCCTCGAAACCTCGCCATTCTAGCCCAGTGAGAGGGAGAAGATCAATGAGAGGGAGGAGAGAACCTCGTGTAGTGGTGCAAAATCCCTGAAACTCGACCGCCATTCGATCGATCCCAGAGAGAGGGAGGAGAGAACCCCCGCATAGTGGAGATAAGGAGGCCCTACACCACAAATAATTGTGACAGTCCAGTCTAGAACACTTGATCAGGTGACATCGAGACTAAGGACGGGGGTGAGGATGGTGAGTACCTCTACACACTTGAATTTACATTGCTAATTCGAAATTAGTATTTTTGGTTTTACAAGTTTGGTTAGTTCCATTTTTGTGTTGGAAGGAGATGGAAATATCGCCTTCTTCTCCCTTTCCCATACTTGCCTCAAACCCTAGTAGTCTCCCTCGCCAAGACACCAAAGGAAGGATGTGAATTTGATGGTTTGGAAATGAGAGCTATCGCTAGTTAGGCATATATATACAAATAATAGATTTTTCCCCTCTCACAAGGTAAGCCTGTATTGTTACTTGGTTCTCCAACTAATGCCATGCCTCCACTTAGAAATTCTAGACATTGCCATACCAAAATAGGAGAACCAAGTAGCAACAAAAACCACCAAGTTCTTATTTGAAATCCATGATTTCATACTCTCTCATGCCATTGGAAAGTTTCTTAAAACCTGTATTATTAACTAAATATTACAGGGTCTTAGATATATTTTCCAATTCTTTATCAATCCAAGTCTTGATTTAACCCATCATGGGTCCCATTGGGACCTCCTATTTCACGCTTAAGGAAAATATTTTGTTATGGACTTTGCTTAATTCTAGGCATTTCTCTTGAATCAATCAATCAATCTGAGAATTCTCCATAACTAAATCACTAAGCCATCATTTTATCTCATTTTTAGAGAAGTTGGTAAATCATTGATTCAAAGAGTTGGTCAAATAATTAATTTTGGTGTCAAGGACAAATAATTTGATCATTAATTCCCATAGATCCATCAACAACTTCAATATTTTTTCAATTTTGGTTGCAATTGTCTCCCTAATCCACTAAAATAACCCTTGGGATCATTTTGTTGTGTAAATTATCTTGGGATTGTGTTCAAGTTGTTCATATGGTGTCCTAATGGCCAATGGTTACATAAACAATGGTTTAGGAATCAATGTAGATTCCAAATCTGTTATCCTCCTTTTCAACTTGATGTTTTCTTCTACTTGCTCCAAATTGGATTGCCTAAGAATATGCCCTATGGAATCATGTAACTTAAGGGATCCCTTTGACCCTAATTCTTTAACATCTAACAAGGTATTGATATTTTCCAAAAGCTTGTTATCCATATGGACTCTCATTTCCATCTAGGTTCTAGTCTTCTTAATGATATCCCAATTCCTCATATGCATTTTTTCTTTCAATGTTGGATATTTTAGGAATTTCTCAAGGTCTTTCAATGATGAGTTGATGACATCATTCTCTAGCTATATATCTTAATATATATTCAATAATAACATAAGAAGGATCCACATATATAGACTTACCTTTTGATGAAGAGGTATTATGGCTCTTCTCGCTATCATTTTGAGATCAATTGTGAGCTTGGCAATGTCCTCTATTCACTCTTCAACTTCTTCCTCATCGTTGGGTGTATATTTCTTAGGGAAAGTTTACCTAAGGTGACCATACATATAAAGGATGGAGCACCAAAAAGGAATCTTAACATTGTCTATATCCTAACAATAAGAACAATTCCCCACTTGGATATCAATTCCTTCAAGCAATCCATCTCCCAAGTTCATTTCCACAAAAATCTTAGCCATCGAGGTCTTGTCTAGGAAGCATGTTTTCTCGTCAATATCCAACATCTATCAAACTAGGAGGTCATCCATAAAACTATGTGACACATGCCTCCAAATTCGCAAACAAGTTGACCACTCCAATATTTGTGACATGGCATGGCATGAGAGGTCCATGTGCATGAAGAATATCCCCATACTGCCTATGCCATTCTTATCAATGCCTTGAGAGTTGTAATATTGCATCGAGAGTTGTGAATGAACTCAAGAGTTGTGAAGATACCTTGGGAGTTTTTAAAATTACAAATGTCATAATGAATCCCATGCAATGTCCACTTAGCCACAATATCCATTCACCATCAATACAACCAATGTGTAATCGTGGCTTTTGAATAATGTCTTATCCCATTTGTCCTTTTTGGATGGAGTGAGTCAAGGTAATTAAAAAAATTGTCCTTTTTTGGATGGAGTGAGTCAACGTAATGGAAAACAACAATAATGGACAACAAAAACAACATCACTTATCCCATTGTCAATAACTCACACCCATGCCTTAGCCTTTACAATTTTGTAGTCATCGATGGGTTACAAATCAATAACAACTCTCGTGATTATTACTTAACAATGTATTTTACTCTCAATTGCTCGCTCCCTATTGATATGTCTAGGACACCTTTACCTTTATATTGTTTCTTCTCCTTGGGTTGAGGAATGGCATCCTCCACCTTAGCCACCTCGGTTCCCTCTTCCCTAGTCGTGACCTCCATTTGTATTATTAGTGTTATTAGGGTCCACTTAAGTGTTCAACATATGCATTGTAGTCTAGTATTGGCATATTCATGTATTTGAAATAATATTCATATTTTCGATGAGGGTAGTATTTTTGGTGAGATAAAGTTCCACCTTTCTTGTTCATTTTTTTTAGAAATACCATGATTTGGGTTGTCTTTAAATTGTCCAAAAACTCTTGGGGTAAAGTTACATGAGAAAAATTCCCAACATAGAAGTGGAATCCTAATTTTTTGCATAGTTCTTATCAAGTTTGGGTCAAATTTTCACTGGAATAAATAGATGATATGAGTGCCCCTTATCCCACTCTAACCATTTCAAGTCCAAATCTCAAAAATATGGAAAAAACTAGACAGGGAGAGTCATAGAACATGAATTTGTAAGAAACTAAAAAAATCTCAAAATGGTTTGTCTTTATTGGTGTTGATTTCATTTGACTCCAAACATGCCCCTATAATTCCCAGATAGTATACCAATAGTAATATAGAATAATACAATTATGAAAGAGTAACACTATGGTAATCATTTTGAGCTTACTGTGATACTAATAGGATACTAGTAATGAACTAGTGTTACGTCTTGATTGACTGACTGTTTTTATCATTAATGGTGTTATAGGATGTACAAGAAAATAGGTATTTGTCAGATATATCTTCATTGAGTGAGGAAAGTTCAGGTAGAATAGAGGAAAGTGAGACATCTAGTAGGTCTAACAGGCAGAGATCAACTATAGGTGAGAACATCAAAATAAAATTCCATAGACGCATGGAATTTTTTCTTGTGAAAGGGGGATCATGTTCTTATGATCATGAGAGCATAGACGACATCGAGGTGCCCTTGAGGTAAAAACATATAGTGAAACAATGGGTACCCAAGGATATTCCTGAAATAAATATTGATTTTTGTGTAAACGAAAGGCTATACCAGATTGCTCCATCATCATTACATGGTTTGGGGATATTTTCCATGGATGGAATAAAGGTTTGTTATGATGGATTAACTGAATTCATGGAGTACGTCGAACCCTGTTATATCTACAAAGATTGGATATGAATAGTCCAATATACAAAAGTATGCAAAGATATGGCTTGGCTGCAAATTATATACAACTAAAAGACAATGATTAAAATAAAGGATCAACTATCTATATTGATGAAAGGCCAAAAGAAATGGGGAATATTGCAGGGTTTATAAACAGTTCACAACCCGCGACCACAAATAAGCGACCCAATTGCGTATTTGAGGGGCGTGAAGGAAACCATGTATTCGTATGTGCAATAAAATCAATTGCTGCAGGGGAAGAGTTATTGATTGATTACAATTTGAATCGAATATATACATATGTTTCTATTATGGGGGAGGTACGTATACTAATTTACCCAACCTATAAGCAATGACTCTCATATTTTATGATTTTCATTATGGTCTTTACGATTTTTATCCATTTGGAGAGCTTTTGTCTATTTAGTACTCAGTGTGTCCTATTTTTGTTATCAATATTTGAATTTCTCATACATTTGAATTTCTCATAAATTTGAATTTATTTCTCATGATAATGATCACGGTTCTAATTTTACTGTAATGTGGCAGGATGATTGTGGTAAATCAAAAGATACCTCAGAACAGGTAAATGAACAACAAATTTTGAATTGCATTTAATGTGCACTTTATTTCTGTGGCGATCAATTATTTTATTTGTTTACATAACTGAATTATCATTTATTTTGTCGAATATTTAGTCAACGGGATGATGTTGATGATGATTCACTCGTCGAAAGGGATTTGTATGAATCCCCCGGCCCTATGGTTTTAATTAGAAAAAATATCAATAAAGGAAACAAGGAACTAACTCACTTGTTAGATATTCTAGATCAAACTCCTGAGGATGAAGAAAGGATCAAAGAATTTATGACAAGGATTAAAACATATAAGGTAATAACCACAATTTCAAGTGGTTTTATTTTTGTGTCATAAGATCAATTATGAAAGCTTGATTTTTAACTTTTACATTATCTAAACGAAAAAATGTTTTCTTTCTTATATAGAGATTTTTGGATCCTGTTGACACCGACATGCATGGTATCGGTTTGCACTGAATAGACACCACAGGGTACCGACGCAGGCCATCATATAGCTTCCAGGATGCAGCTATTCATATCTCCACCTTCTACACCATTAGGCGGGAGCCATGACATGCACACAGAGGAAGCGACCACATAGGTAGGCTCTAGAAGTGGTGATGGAGATGAGGCCGATGATTTGACAAACTATATGGTTTCTTTTCCTAAAGCAATATGTGTGACCAACACAGGGACCCTTAAGAGCACCTTTATGGTCAACGAGGAAGGGCTTCCATTAAAGCAGGTTAAAGTCCCAGGTAATTTTTAAAATTTTATTTTTTTCATGTTCTCTATGTAGACAAATATAAATTATCTAAATTATTATTTTTAAATTAACAATCATATAATCATTTTGCATGTAGGGAACAATGATTTTTACAGGTCCTTGGAGAATAAGGCTTTGCTTATTTTTGGTCACACCACACGGGAGAGGTGGAATTACTAGAATTCCAACCTCAAAAAAGAATTGATGGATTATCTAGAAAGCCTTTTTGGTGTAGATACATTTAATAAGACCTTG